>VDFB02117759.1:0-45760 GCA_007258455.2 Sequoia sempervirens | reverse complement strand
TGGAAGAGGATTTTTTCTTTACATGATTTGAATGTGGATTATTATTTGCTTTCTTCTATTTCTTATTTGATTCTGATTCTTTCACCCGACTAACCAACAATGCGTGAGATTTGGAAGTCTTGATGAGACCCATTGAGATAAGATTTTGTTGCTCACGTATCAACATCTCAGAAAATGATGCAAATGAAGGTGTAGTATATGTAGACCCCATAGTCAATCTATGAGTATGATAGCTAGAAACAAAAGAAGCATAATTAGGATCAAGTTTGTTCATTGTATTGTAGATAAAATGAATGTCCTTATCAATTCCACATGCTTTACATTGCTCTCTTAGATCATTAACCTTAGTGATGTAGTCTTGGATGTTGTCAAAATTCTTAGGATCAAGGCTCATCAGTTCATTATCAATTTGATAGCATCTTACTTCATTTGTAGTACCATACAATGTTTTCAATTTATCCCAAGCTTCATGATAATTTTAGCATGATTCAATTTGAAACAACAAATCTTGAGAAATTACTCTATGAAGACATCCAAGAGCTTTGGTATGTTTAATCATCCATTTTATCTTTTTATCTACATTTGTAGGTTTAGGTACCTTATTTTCAACATATAGAGTGTGACCCTATCTCATTAGAATACTCCATGCATTTTGATGCCATGTTGAATAATTATATGGTGTGAGAAAAGGAACCTTAGAATGATCCATGAAAATGAGAGAGAAAAAGAAAATAGATCAAAAGAATGTACCAAGAGACCCCCCAAATCACTCAATCAAGAACCCCCCCAAGAAATATCTAATTTGTGGCACTTTATACTTAATGCGTTTATAGTTGCTAGATGCCAAAAACAACAAGCTAGACTTGATCTTAGTGCTTACAGAAGCCAAAAATAGGCCACATAATCAAGTACAATTTTTTACAAAATGAGATTAATTTGATCATACCATTGAGAAGTACACAAAAAATTATGCACTTTAAAAAAAAAAGCACTCAAAAATGTTACCGTAGGAGCAAGATATGAGCTCCTAAAGTTCCCAAAATGAGGACAAAGCAACAACACCTGTGAGAATCTAAAATTTTGGAAAAAAATAGATAAAAAATCAAAAACTAATTGCACCACTGTGAAGAGCACGAAAAATTATCCCAAATCAAAATAAATTGCTTGAAAAAAGGAGTCAAAATGAGCAAGTTATGAGTCTCTGAAGTTGAATTGCAAAAACAAAAAGCTCATCCATGAGAGGGGAATTTTTTATAGAAAATGATTACATGGCATTGACATCATCAACACACAAGCTTAAATTTGATGTCCTTATGCCTATTAAATAAACATCCGCTTTAAAATTGACGTCTAATAGGCCGTCAAATATGTCGTCGCCCTTCTTGTCAGAATATGCTTAACTTTGACGAAATATTCTCGATCTAGATGCCGATGGAATCAACGAATACTCTGCGAGAATTCAATTTGACCGTTGTTGGAATCTTTTATTGGTCACCAATTTAATGTTTATGGGTTGCCTAAGTTTTTACTACTGATTTGAGTGAGGGCCCGCGGTCTGGATGTTGGCCAAAATTCTCAAATGATTGCTAGTGTTGATTGAGGGGGCCATGGTTGTACACCAGATGGCTGGGTGATTGCCATGTGGCAAGCCTTGGCAAGTACCTGTGGTTGTACCTGTTGCAAGTACTCTACAATAAATCCGCAGATAACCAAAAACTTTTCGCCCCTTTTTTATTTGCTTTTAAATAAAAAACTTTTACACAAAAATATTTAATCTACCCATTTCAAAAAAAAAAAATTAAAAAAAAAAATTTAAAAAAATTTATTTATTTTCTAAAAAATCATTACCACCATCATAATGGCCGACCTAGAAATTCATTATGGCTCCTAGGCAATTTTTTTGCCTCCTTGGGACAACTACTTTGATTTGGATGATTTGGTAGTCGATGTTGGGTTTTGGCCCATCACGGCTATATACGGATCTGGCAACCACTTTTCAGCTTCAAACCCTTATAGATTTGGCCTTGTATGTCCGATTTGGACGAAACAAAAGGAAAAATCGACTATCTCAAACCTTCCGGATGCAATGGTGAGCTCATATTTGCACCAGCAAGCTCAGATTTGAACCTCTGATAAAGGAGCCAAAAATGGAACCCCGAGGATCACGGTATTTCTATCAAGTTTTTCTAATTTTGTAGATCATCATACTATGCAAGAAGAGTGTTGGAAAATGGTGTCTCAACTTGTTGGCTTGTATCTTTGTTAAGAATTGGCGGAGTTACCCTTTATTAAGTTCTCATTGTCGGCTGATCGCTGGAGTTGCTATCTTTAGAACCGTATCACGAAGTTTGGAAGTTATAGAATTTTTTGACAGACCGACGTCCTTCGTTGTCGTGGCATCTGTGTTTTTTGTATCTTTGTAACCTTGTCACGGAGTTTGAAAGCTTTGAAATTTCTCGACTAACCGATTCTCTTTGGCTTCATCAGATTAAGACACGTGGCAGTCGCCTGCGATATCGCGATCAACCAAAGCATCATCACAGGATAGCAGGCAACCATTGAGATCAAATGATCAAAGTACTTCCCTTATTCTTTCAGCTTTACCAATTAAGACACGTGGCAGTCGCCCATGTTTTCGTGATCATTAAAAGCCTTGTGTTTTCTAATTACGCATTGGCGGGTAGTCGTTGAGATCTGACGACGATTGATCAACAGTCAAGCAAACTAATCTCCTTCGGCGTCATCAGATGGGACACGCGGCAGTCGCCCGTGATATCGCAATCAACCAAAGCATCATCGCGGAATAGCGGGGAACAACTGAGATTAGACAAGTCGACGGATGTGGGGACCACTTAGAGGTCCGGGAGTCTCGTTGAGAATATTTTAGATTCAACTTGATTCTCAGAAAATGCGAGCAATGGACCGTGTCATTGGAAGATAGTGTCATCAGAGAGACTCTTGGCTGATGGGTTTGTGGTCGGTATGAACTCTTGTCAAGATTGCAAGTCTCACTGACAAGCTGGTGAATTTGATATGATTTCTCAGGGTGTTGTCGATAGCAATAGTCTTGCCAATAGCCATGCGATTCCATTTGAACTTCTTTGACCCGAACATCTGTCCTAAGTATGTTACAGACCAATGAAGCCGAAATGTAAACCATTTGAAGTTGAATAGTTGTTACTGTTCCTATGTGGAAGATCAATAAACCATGAATAGGATGAGATATACTTTGTAACAGATGATAGTTGTAGTGTTCGGTTGATGGATTTTATGTTTGATATTAAACACTGTTTGATCTGAGTGAATTCATTGTATATTGTCTAAGAGCATTGTGAGATTAATGTTCTATGCAAGATTGGTAGTGAATGTTGTTGTTGTTATTTTGACATCAGAAAGTGAAGTTTGATTTCTGTGTGTAATTTTTATTATTGTAATACAAAGAGGCTTTTCTTGGTGTGGTGGGTTTTGTCCTATAAGGGTTTTCCCACATAAATCGGTGTTCAATTGTGTATGAGTTATTTCTCTTTTCTATTATTCATTTCATGTGTGTCTTACTGAACTATAATTATAAAATTTAAAGACATATTTGCATTCTTCCATGAGTTTTTTACGTTAGGAGAGTTTGTTCCTTACCTAAGCTTTCCTTACACAAGAGCATGCTTTCGACTTTTTCAAAATTTACCAACTCTCTTTAGAAAAAGACTATCCAATGGCACCCAACCCACTCTAATACCATGTTAGAATTGGCTATGGATTCCAAGATCTTGGGGACAAATGGAAAGAACAAGAGAGATATAATAGAATGTGTGACAAGAATAAACTATATTCTTATCAATATGATTCAATGATTTGAAAAATGTAGTATAAACCCCTTGGTTATATAGCCAAGGTGAGATACAAGATGTCATAGGATTATGACAAGTGTCTTAATCATATGACATGAGACAACTTATCACAACTACCAAGGTTCACATGTGTTACAAGTCAAAATATAAGATAACAACTAATGACAACTAACACTTTTTAGAAAGATTCCTAGGACCTAAGTAAAATTAACATGTAAATAAGTCCCCTAGTAATGAATTAACTAGGTACAAGACTTTATTGTAATATGTATTCTCTAGAAGGATTTGGTGTTGCTTATATTTTATAGGAGATACTTACTTTCAAACTTGACCATATGGACACTCGTGAACTAATATTTGGTGCCATTCTTAATGGAGAACCAATTCTTAAACATAACACTCCTATAGAATCTTTCTTATTGCTCAGTCGAGAACTGAGATCATTAGCTCTAGAATTGAATCATACTATTCTATTTGAGATAAAACTTTCAAATAGATAAAAAGGATGTTTGATCAAAATGAATCAAAATATTTTTTTTGAGTGATCAAGATAAACATCAACAACTTCGAATTGGATTAGTTTCCCCCAAGAAATTTTTTGCTTTGTCTAAAAGAATATTACCTAATAGAGAAAGAGTAAAAATAGCGACTACATACCACACTTTAGATTATAGAACTTATGAACCAGAAAGAGGGATTATTTCGTGAAAGAATATTTGGAGATAAGACGAGGAGTTTGTACTTGTGTAATTCTCAAATAATGGAAAATAAAAAGGAAAACTACAAATCCAATTTGTGTACTCAATGTGGAGTTGAACTTGTTGTTGATCCTTGAATTCAAAGATATTGAATGTGATACATTAAATTGGAAATTCCAGTTGTTCATATTTGGTATTTCAAATGACACCCTAGTTGTATTGTAAATTTATTAGATAAAACTTGTAAAGAATTAGAAAACCTAATATACTACAATGTGTGTCTTGATGACAAGTTCTAATTATACAAATATGTAAGAATTGTCAACCTATTCAATCTAGTTGGGATGCCCTTAGCACTAATACACCCCTTAGAAAGAGTAGCACGAAGCTTAGAATTAGAATCATCTTAAAAAGATGTTGATAAAGAGGAATGAATATAGGGCTAATATCTTATATATTAGATTGCTAATTGGAATTTGTAAAAATTCTTCTTTTATTCTAGACCAAAAAAAAGATATGGTTATAGGAGTCTATTCATTGCACATATGCTTCAAATAATATAGTAACCATTGAAGTAAAATAAAATCTTATAGGATCAATTATAATGAGATACAAACAAGTAAATCCCTTATAAATTTCAAATGAATTGAAGGTCTTTCACAAAGATGCATTGTTCAAAAGGAAGGAGACTACTCACTAATTCCATATTTATGTCATAATATGAATCATAAACCAATAATCAAATTCACTTGGAACTTGAGAAAAGAGTAACTCTTTAGTTTTATAGAGAGAAAACAACATTTTTTTGCACAATAATACAAAATCACTTTCCATTTCAATATAGTTCCTTGAGTTAGATGAGAGGAAAATTCCATGTCTGATTCTGGGGGGTGGGAAGATTAGAAAAACCTATCCAAATGTTTTTTGAGCAAAAAGTAGCTATTTATTTTTAAAGAGAACAAAAAACATTTTTTTGCACAATGGTAAATAATCACTTTCCATTTCAATATAGTTACTTGAGTTGGATGAGAGGAAATTTTCATGTTTGATTCATAAGGGGGGAATTAGAAAAACCTATATCCAAATGTTTGTATTAGTAGGCCCATAGCTAACATGCCAACTTTGTTATGATTTTAGGTTTTACTTCAATATGAGGATCAATCCTAACTAGAAACTATTGCTTATTACCTCTCTGTTACACCTCGTCTTATTGTTACTGGTTTATTTTTATCGTCACAGGTAAATAGGTTAGTATGCTTGCTAAGGAATGGAATACTGAAATAGGTATTATGTGAAAGTATTGATAAATGCTTAATATTGCTTTGAAAGAGTAAATATGTTTACATTTATTGCTATATGAATATGCTAAAGTTATGATGCATATGGATTTATTATGAATGTCTAACTACCATTGCAAATGTGTTAAGCTGGTTGTAAGGACAGGTTCATTCCTCCAGGCGGAGGGGAAGTATCACTCAGGATAAGTTGAATAGCCCTTTATGATACCTATTTGAGCTTACACACACACTCATAGTATAATGGTCGAGTCTAGACATAGTGTTGGGGAATTGGTAAGTCATCCTTAGCATGAGTGTTTGCATTAGTAAGGGTCTTGATTACTGTTGAACGCATGCTTAGATGATGTTTATATGTTTGGAGCTTATGAGTTCTTCCTTATGTACTATGCTTGATTGTATGATGAGTGTTTGAGATATATTCCTATATGCATAAATATGCACATGTTGATGTATGCGTATGTCAGATATAATTGGATGTCCATACGAGTACATCAACATATGCATAATTATGCATATATGTATATAGATATGATGTTATAGGAGTGTGCATATATATATACACACACATATATACACAAGAGCATTCATGCTTGAAAATAATGTAAATGTGTGTGTGTGTGTTTGACTATCAAAATGATGGTCTATATTTGATATATGTGTAAATAATAATGCATGTATATATATATATATGCATTATTGCATTATTATTATTGTGCATAATATATATGTCTAAGTATCATTTTGAATATGGTATTATTGTGAATATATCACTTAGTTGTAATCGTTCGATTATCGAATGGATTATTGCTTTATTTCTTTAGACGATATGTATATATATATTATGTGAATGTTTACTCGTTTGTATTCATTTTTATATCAAATGCATACATACTTGTTTGATAAGGGATATATATATTAGTACATATGATGAGGGTCATTGCAGTCCTCATCATTTAATTAAAAATGTCAAACCAGAGTGGTGTCCATGACAATATGCAAGAGGGAGAAAAATTCATTTGCATGAAATTCTTTTTCTACAAACAAAATTAAAAAATAATGCATGAAAGAAATTGTTGGAATCAAATCTATCCTAAAAAACTTGTAAAGGGAAATACTAGAAATGTAAAGATTTGGAAATGAAATTGCTAGAATCAAATCTATCCTAAGAAACTTGTAAAGGGAAATACTAGAAATGTAAAGGATTGGAAATAAAATTACTGCTAAGAAATGAAACTACAAAAAACTACTGTTGCTAAAATACTAAACTATGTTATTTTATGAAACTCTTCCCTCGCAAACAAAGGTCTGAAAGATGAGTCTTATAGTTGTACAATAGATTGCTAGAAGATATGATCATGTGTTGGGGGGAAAAAGATAAGTCATTTCTTCATCTTGCCGAGTCAATCTCCTTTGGCTGTCCAAAACAAATATGTTTATTTTGCAACCCCTAAACAAGCTCTAAAAAGATGTTTGAATGTTGAAAAAGTCATACATTTACCTTGTGTATCATTAAAGCTCATAAAACAACTATAGATGCTTACAAAAAGGTTCAAATTACCCAAAATTTCCTCCTAGATATGTTTCATTTGTTTTCACAACCCAACAACATGCCTTAGATGCTTGGAACTACCACTTAGATGCTCTCAACTGTTGTCCCTTAACTACTCATAGAAACCCAAATTGTTCAACCTCTTCATAAATGCTATCATACTTATCCTTCACTTAGATCCTACTTAGTTCTAAAAATTTTAATGCATAGATTAATGAATTTTTCGATGCATGGACTGGTGAAGTTTTCTCTCAAACCACAAATTGGGTTTTTGTGAAATTTAATGAGTTTTTTCGCCTTCTTGTTTCCTAATTTTTATCCAAAAATATCAAGAACCCAGATCATAATTTTCAAGATATGATGAAATTTTGACTGTTGAAAATTTCTCACTTCCCTCATCATTACTGGACTCATAACTAGAGTGGGTGCTCCAGAATTTCAGGCTCACCACTTCTCTTTGACTGAAAAAAACACTAATTTAGCTAATAGATGAAATATTTTTTTTGTCTCATCATCTCCCCCACACCTAAAATGTTGTAGGTCCTCCTGCAACTCATAGTGAACTTTGAGAGCCAATTTCTTCACTTTTATTGTAATTGCTCTAGAGATTTTCTGAGAGGTTCATTAGAGATGATTTTGAAGATATTCTAAGTTACTTCGGAGCTATCTAGAGTTTGTTATCTTTTCTTCATGGTCGGTTTTGAGAGATCCAGAATGTCTTCAAATGCCAAAATAAATCTGCAAAAACTCTTGAAAGTAGAAACTTTTATAGAGAAATGCATATTTTTGAGCTTTAGAGAAGAATACATAGCATGTGTAAAGCACTTATTTATGTAAAAGAAATCTACTCTATCCTACTCTACTTATTGATGTAGAGATAGGTTACATAAAACCATTAACTGGTTGTCAAAAATAACATCCTTTTCTCAAAAGATCGATCCATGCATTCAACTTTTTGAAAGAAGAGGAAAACTATGAGAGGAAGATGGATAAATATTTGAACTTTGATGCTCCTCCTTCCTTTGAAATGGTGGTCTTCTCCATAATTTCTGATTTTAGTAGATGCATGGGTTGATTGAAAAGATCTTGTAATCCTTCCTCACATTTGGCTTCTTGCATGACTGAATGCAACTCCTTATCCTTCAAATATCTGATCGAGCAACCCTCCTTGGAATTTGAAGGTGTCCAAACAATAATCTTTTTCTTATCAAGGCTTGAAGTCATGGTCCTCTAGTTAAGGAGATTGCACAAGAGTTGTCACCTTTGCATGCAAGAACCTCTTTCTTTGGATCTGTTGTTTTCGGGGGAGGGGGTTTCTAAAATAATAAACCTAAAAAAAGAACTTGTCAAACTAATTTTCTCTTTTGACCTTCTGTCACTAGATCAACAACTCCCTAATGACACCTATCCCCGATAATGATGCCAAAAATGATGAGGGTCGCTACAGTCCTTGTCATTTAATTAAAAATGTCAAATTAGATCGGTGTCCATGGCAATATGCAAGAGGGAGAAGAAATCATTTGCATGACATTCTTTTTCTACAAATATAATTGAAAAGCAATGCATGAAAGAAATTGCTGGAATTCAATCTATTCTAAAAAAATTGTAAAGGGAAATACTGGAAATGTAAAGAATTGAAAATAAAATTGTTATAATCAAATATATCCTAAGAAACTTGTAAAGGGAAATACTGGAAATGTAAAGGACTAAAAATGAAATTGCTGCTAAGAAATGAAACTACAAACAACTACTGCTGCTAAAATACTGAACTATATTATTTTATGAAACTCTTCCCTCCCAAACAAAGGTATGAAAGATGAGCCTTATATTTGTACAACATATTGCTAGAAGATAGGAATATGTGTTGGGGGGAAAAAGATAAGTCTTTTCTTTATCTTACTGAATTAATCTTGTTTGTTCATCCAAAATAAGTATGCATATTTTGTAGCCCCTAAACAAGCTCAAAAAAGACATTTGAATGTTGAAAAAGTCATACATTTACCTTGTGTATCATTAAAGCTCATAAAATAGCTCCTAGATGCTTGCAAAAAGGTTCAAACTACCCAAAACTGCCTCCTAGATATGCTCCATTTATTTTCACAATCCAACAACTTTCCTTAGATGCTTGGAACTGCCCTCTAGATGCTCTCAACTGATGTCCCTTAACTGCTCATAGAATCCCAAATTGGTCAACCTGTTCATAAATTCTATCATACTTATCCTTCACTTAGATCCTACTTAGTTCCAAAAATTCCGATGCATGGACTAGTGAAGTTTCTGGTGCATGGACTGGTGTAGTTTTCTCTCAAACCATAAACTGGGTTTTCGTGAAATTTAATAAGTTTTTTCGCCTTTTTATTTCCTAATATATGTCCAAAAATCTTAAGAACCTAGATCAAAATTTTCAAGATATGATGAAATCTCTACTGCTGAAAATCCCTCACTTTCCTCATCATTATTGGACTCATAACTAGAGTGGGTGCTTTAGAATTTCAAGCTCACCACTTCTCTTTGACTGAAGAAAACACTAATTTAGCTAATAGATGAGACATTTTTTTGTCTCATTAACATATATACATATACATATATATAAATATAGCGTTGATGCTATTTATTGATTTATATATATGTATATGTACACATAAGTATATATCTATTTTTACATGGTATAAAATATTTATTTATACTTGATATTAAATAGAGGCCGAGTGGTATATAAATATGGTGTGCTGATGAGTATAGGTGCTCCATATAATAGCGCTAGAATTATGAAAGAAGCACATAGTTTTAAAGGTAGTTATACCAAGTATAATGTGCAGTTCTTAAAAAATACAACTAGCACATTATGTTATGTAAGAGTGCTTCATTCTATAGAAATGCTAAGAGAATATACTGCATATATCATTATGGAAATGCAAAGGTTACAACTGCTATGTTAAATAAATAAAGAATAAACAGTTATAAAATTATACTTAATACAAAACAGTGTGTGGAGTTAAGAATAAAAGCTAACACATAAATATAATGAATGTCGACTTGCATATGTTATGCAAATGTAAAGAAGCCAATACAAAGAGTCTTTTAAGACTCAGTCAAATAGAATGGAGGCATCGTGTTACATAGTGGAGCGCATGAGTTAGGGGTGAGGGAACAACAAATTAAGGAGTGAACCACAATAGTTAAGTTGATATGGTGAATTTGACTTAGTCGATGCTTTATGATAGAATATCTTTGACTTAGTAAACTGCAAACACTTGAGATGCCTTGTCATGGATTAAATATCCAACAACAAATAAATGCAAATTCATTAAGAGAGGATAAGCTATGATAGAGAGATGAATTAGTCAAAGCTGAACTATGAGGCATAGCGACTCACCATGGACTTAGTCAACTTGTGCAAAGTGTTACATTTAAAATGTAGACTGATTCAAATGAGTTAAAGTTGTGCCAAATTATAGGGAAATGGCTTGCTTGCTTGGTGCCATGTGAGAAGTCCTATTTGTTGTAGAATTTCATTTTGAGAGCAATTCGAATGTCACCTTTTGATCATGTGTTGTTTGAAACTGTAGACACCTAAATTTGACCACTTCCATGGTCAAAGGCATCTCCTTAACCATCCTTTTGCTCGTTTAATTCATTCATCTTTGCCGGTATTAATTAAATCACTCATTTAATTAATATTTCATGTCTTCCATAAGGTTTCTAAAGTATTTAATTTAATAAATACTTTTCCCTCTTTCCTCTCTAAATTAAATAAATGTATCACTTTATTTAATTTAGTCATATTATCTTTTTGAATTTTAAATTTATTTTTAAATTCCTCACTTTCTCTCTCATTGTCACATCCTCCAACTTTTGCAAGTTGGTCTCTAATCCCTCTTAACAATCTAACCCTCTTTCTTAGTCATAATTAATTTATGATTAAGATGTGCACACCCCTAATCATCATTAGAGTCCCATCCTCCATAATTTCCCACTTGCCTCTAATCTTCATTAATTTTCCTAATCAAGTACTTGCACAACCTTAATCACTTAGTTAGGTCAACCTAATCCCCATATCATTTATGAAATGTGTCCTAAGTCAACTTCATTAAAGGCTTTCTCCTTTTGGAGAAGGCACTCATTCCCCATGTGAATTTTTAATTCACATTTAATCCCCCAATGCATTCCTTCGAATTTAAAATTCCTTCTCTCATCCCCATGAGGATATTTGAAGAATTTTTAATTCCCACATGTCCTCTCACCCACATGGGGACAAGGACCTCCTTTATGAGGAGATCTTGTCCAATCCCAAGGTACTATGTACCATTTCCATATCATGTACTATCCTTCCACCTCATGTACACTACCTCTTACAAGCCACTTCACATGCCACATGTCAAGATGTGAGGGCTTGTGAGTTATCAACTCACCTTAGCCCTACATCTTGATCTTGGATGGCTCAATCTTGACCGTCCATTTCCCTAGAGAATTCCAAAATCCCTATAAATGCCCCCTCTTTTCTCTCATTTTGTGGGAGATCATTCATGCTAGCCAAACTCTTGCAAAAATTTTCCTTGAGCCATACTTAGCCATTTTTCATACTTGCATCCACTTTCACCCATTTTCCATCCATCTTACAATCCAAATTTGCATCTCTTGCCATCTAAGGAGCATACAACACAAAAGATCGAAGGGCCAAAAAAAGGATCAATTTAAGACAAGGTAAAAGGTTCCATTTTGTTGACTTTATTTTGTATTGAATCCAACTAGGCTAATCTTGAGGTGTAGGGTGTCTTTTGTTGTTGTTTTGCACTCTTTTTGTTTGCTGTTCATTTTCTAACACTGAAATTCACCCTATCACAAAAACAATCATATATTGTTGTCAACTAAAGAGGTCAATTTGTGGCATTCATTGCTGAGTAAACTCTTGTTTATGCACCACCTTTTAGCTAAGTTAAGTGAGTTGATGCTGTTGTCAATTCACATGCCTTTTCTATATGCTAGGGAGTCTCCTTGTTGCTGTATAAATAGAGAAGCAATCTCTCTCTTTTGGGATGCATTCCATATGCTTTTGCTTTGCATTCTATTGCATTCTATTATGTAGTTCTGATTTTTCTTATTCTGCAAGTTTATTCTGAGTATTGTGAGGGAGCTTTGAGTATTTAGAGTGAAGTGCATTATCAACTTAAGGGAAAGCGTTATAGAGGCATTGCTTGTGAGATCAAAGAAAAGCTAGTTGTTGTGTTGGAAAGTTGTGCTACAACCAGTCAATAGGATAAGCGAATTACAGGAATAATTATAAATCTTCCTTTACTTGTCTTCATTATGAAAGATTGATTTTTTGAGTGCTTTCATTGGTTTATTATGATTACTTGCATTAGTGAAAGATAACATTTTCTTTGAACGGTACATTGAAGCTATTTATGTTGTTTGTGAAGTGTTTGTAATTACTCCATGATAGGAGGATTTGTTTGTCATAAGTATTAATATTATACTAGATATGATTAAACGATAGCTTAAGAGTTACTCATAGTTAGGTTATTTGATTATACTATATGGCTAGTGGGTTACTCTGAGGATAAGTAATTGAATACTCATTGATACCTATAGGTTGGGAATAACTTATTGGGTTGGGTTGTACACTCAATCTTGATTGGAATATATGAGGTTAGAGTAACCTATATAATAGCTAGTCACTAGTTGGTGACTTTATCCTAAGATTAGGGTATATTGAGGTTGAGACTCACCTTTGTGATTTAGTAAATCGCTTGAGCTTATGAGATATTATGTGTATGGAGATGTAGGTGGGAATTACCTAGGGAGATAGAGTTGCTACTTGATTAGTTGCAATACACTCTTAATACTAAGTTATAGTATTGACAAGAGTAGGCTCTTTTCTTAAACCCTTTTAATTAAGGAGAATACACTCTCGAATGGAATCATTTATTGATATGATCATTCTTCGATTGAGGTCACTCATTGATAAGGTTATACTCTTAATGAGTATCACTTATTGTTGTGGTATATTATTGATTGGAGTCAGTTATTCATGAATAATTAATCTATGAATAGAAGAATCTTATATAGCTATACTCTAGATTATAAAGTTATACTTGGGACTAGATTGTATTTTGTAGTGAATGGCTTGTCTATGTAAAGTTTAACATGTGGGCTAGGAAAGCTCTTATATTAAACCAAGGATGGAAATATCCATGAGATATCATAGTGTTTTTGAAAGGGAAATAGGTCATTTATGAGGTTAGGGATTACCTAAGCATAGTATATGAATGGTCAAGATCCAAACCAAGCTATAGAAGTGTATGTGAATAGAATGACCTTCACTCGAAGTACTGAATGAGAAGACTTTGGCCAAAGTAGTGTAAGTAGCCATTGTTTACACTGTCAATTCACCGTGATCCATTTATATGCATGCTAGTCCTAGATTGTGGGTTTACAAGTTCTAGTCATGTAGGACACAACACTAAGCTTAGATAGGCTATTGATATGAGGTTTACCAACCAATCTCTTCATCAAGAGATAGGGCCATCTTGTCATATGTGACAAATGTGCGAGGGACTACATTTGAGTCTATGGTTGAAAAAAATGTGGTTGAGTGATGCTTCTCCTCATCAGTTGGTGGCCAAGGTTTGTAGATGTTTGCACGAGTATTGAGGACAACTTGAGTGTTTACATGAGTGAGCAAGGACATTTAGAATGTATGTGTCGATGCGGCGACATCAGGACCAGTTTGTATATCGATTGCCAAATGAAGCTTAGAGAAGCTATGTACATGTCATGTACTCATTTATATGGAAAAATGTATTCATGAATGATATACTTGAGTTCATTCAGTGTGGAATCTATGTTATAGAAAGATTTGTGAAATTAAAATGGAATGCAATTGGAGTTTGGAAATAGTGTTATTTCAATTATGCATGTAATTTACATTATGGAAAGAAATTGTTTTATTTCTATGCTATGACATCATGGTTTATTCACTTGAGGTGTAAAACTTGGAAAATTTTACTGAGCAGAACACTAGGGTTGTTACATGTGGTATCAAAGCTACTAGGTTCAACTCTGGAACCTATGAGCTCATTAAATAAGTGTCAATTAAACCTTATCAAAAGATAATGGTTGAAAAGTTTTTGTGCCAAGATGGCAAGATAAAATAACACGGGGAAGTGAAAATGAAGATGAGAATTCTTGGAAACTTGTTTAAGTTTGGGACTAGTTAAGATTTGTCCTTGGAGTTAGGAACTCCTAAACCAACAACTTATTATGATATTACCTTGGATTGAGGAAGATTATGTAATCAAGGTTAGTAGGAAAGCTAGGAAGAATAACCAATATATACCTTTATCCTACGAAATAGTTATATCACTCTAAGGGGGTGGGAAGAAATGAGATAATCCCTTTTGGTAGCGACCTATAGTTGCAAAGAGGAAAGGATTTTTGGATTTAGTAAGAATATTGTGAATCTAGGAGTATGCATTATTGGCATAAGTTGGAAACTTCAAATGAAGTAAATAGTTAGCGAAGGAGGTATCCAAGAAGTTGGAGAACTCTTGACAATAATTTAATTTATGTGCAAGGCTAGGATCTTGTAGGAAAGGAGATAGAACATTGGAACAAGGGAAAAGACCAAAATGGTCATAATGAAGTAATCAATGAAGTAGACACGGTTCCACCAACCAAAATCGATGAGGTCAATTTAGAGTTTTTATTAAGATGAGGAATAGAAACCAAAAAACTTGGTATCTCTAAAGGTTATGAGAGATTTAGGTACCAAGAAGTGAGACAAAGTGACTTAGAAAGGTGAATATGAGAAAGAAACCTGAAATGGTAAATTAGGTTGGCCTAACCAAAGGTTTGGATATTACATAGATTGGTTGGAGTATAAATTTGCACTTGTTGGCATTTTAATTCACACCTTTGGAATGTGGATTAGAAACAGATGGCTATGCACAGATAAATGACTCTTCGAATTAGGAGGGGAAGCTCCCTCTTTGTTGATGTTGCTTAAAATAAAGTAAACTAAAGCTAATTTTCCTATCTTTTTGTTCAGCTAAGAGCACAAGGTTATAAAACTCAAGTGTCGTAGTTGAGATTTTATCTTTTAGAAGTTTAACTATGACTAAGCATACTGTAATGACGTTTCTAACTACTCAAGTAAATGCAGAGCATGAGAGTTAGAAATGAACAAGGAATGATTCTTTGACATAAATACTAAAATTAACTTTCTTCCAACACATATCTACTTACTTTCAATGCAAGTTGAAATAGAGATCATATAAGCATAACACATAAAATGGAAGTCTGAGACATTATATTAGAGCAACAAAGTAGGCACAAGACTTTATTTTATCAAATCTAAAGTAACAAAGATTACACTTCTAGGACAACATGATTGTAGCAAAATAGGCTTACAGTTTAGTGATCAACCAAAATACATTGACACAAGACACAAGAATTGAACAATAACTTGCAGCTAAAGAGGCATGCAAGCATGCTCTTACACTAAGTGAACAATACTAAATAACAATTAGAAGGCATTAGTAGGCTCAACATTTTTGCTATCACAAGCATGGTTAAAGAAAAGTGGGAAAGGTTTCCCTTATTTATACATAAGTAGAGGAGTAGGGAACCCTAAAATCTCCTTGCTTTTACAACTAAGACTTTCCAACATGCAAGCTTTATTTCTAAAACTAAAACAAGATAAGCATCTAACAACCTATGAAAGCAGAAAAACAGGGAAAGTGTCAACTATTACAACTTGATTCTTTCTATTCTATAAAGAATGGATAAGAATTGAGACAAGAATAGAAAGAAAGCTTGAGATAAGAAATGAAAGAAAGCTGGGAGAAAGATGTTGCTTTAAATCTCAACTACATCTACCAAACAACTAGAAACTGTATCTCTATCAGGAGCATTAATACTATCTATAGAAAAATTTCACTTTTCAAGGATCTCTTCACCTTCTGCAATTAAACTTAGGGAATCTTTCACATCTTCGGCTGCTTTATGAGTTTTATTCTTGAAAAACATCATTTCCCCAAAAGATGACTCACTAATTGATAACTTGGTGGCTCTACAACTTTATGTTTTTGACACTTCTCTTGATTTTCCAAAGGAAGAGTATTGTACAAATGTTTTTGATATTTTTCCTTTTGCTCATACCACATCTTTTCATGTTCTTCAGTTGAGATGATGAATTTTTCTGTCCATGGTGGTGTTTGAAAAGAACCTCTCAACATCTTTCGGCCTAAGGCTGCAAGATAGAATACTAGCTTGGTTGTGAATCCCATGGGAGAGTATTGCATGCTGAAAAACTCAAATTTTTATAGTAAACTCGACTATGTTTGGACACCTTTTGTGCAAATTTTTGAAAATTGAAGGTTGATTTCTCCAGAAAAAAGTAGTTTTCTCGATAAAAGTTGGGACATGGGTTTTATAAAGAACTTTGTTTTAAGATGACCCAGACCGTTTGCTTTGGAAAATACTGAAGGCTAGTTGAAAAAATAGAAACCCTAAAATTTTAGGATTTTCATCAAAAAGTTGAGAGTTGGGTTTTGTGCAGAATCACATTCTATGTGGACCCAATTGATTAGTTTTCAAAAATAATGAAGATTTCTTGGACATACGAGAAAAAAATAAGTTCTTGAAAGTTGAAAAATTCTTCAAAGTTGTAAAGAATCAAGAGCTGAGCTGATTCAAATTGTTGGAAATTAAAAATATTGACCCCCTTCTAAAAAATTGATGCCCTGGAGAAATAAATTATGAAAAAGCAAGATCCTTTGTGTGTTGATCCAAAAAATATGAAGAACTCTAAAAAGGCACTGGGTTTTGGCCTTCGAATCTTGAAATGAAGAAAATTATGTCTCCTCCTTTGGACTCCAACCTGAAAAAAGTGAACAATGAATGCCAAAGCCCTCTTAAATAAGTTTTGAGGATAAATAAAATGCTTTATTCCCTAGATTTAAAAGTTCTTGAAGCCAATCTTGAGCAAGTGCATTGAATTTGGACACTTTTCAACTAATGCGTGATGAAAACTAAAACAAATTACTAAGGCATTGAGCCTCTAGCACCTTTCTTGCCTAGGGATGTTTTTCTTCTTCAGACTTAGCCAATTTTCTTCAAATTTCAACTTTTGCTTGAGTTTTGACCCCAGTTTGATCTTGTATTTCAGACGTCAGATTGATATCATGAACCGACTAATGATCTCGTTGTGGAGCTTGATCGAATCTGATGAGATTTTTCTGGAGGTAAATTTTGATAAAAAATTCATCTTGACCCTCAAAATCATGGGCACCCCTAGCTACCTGGGGCACCCAAGCTTACCAATGTTAGCCATTTTTCACCTTCTTTAATTTCTTGCTTATTTCCTCACCTTCAGATGATTTCACAATTCTGTGAGCTAGACTTACCCGATCAACTGGTTGTCAAATTCGCTGGATAGCTCGGAGGATTTCAAAAAGATTGTTCTGGAGGTGACATCTCCTAAAAACTATTTTTAGGGGGTGAAAAGCTTGGGCACCCCTAGCTAGTTGGGGCACCCAACTCCTACAGAGTTATATTTTTCCTATGTTTTTAACTTTTTTGACTTTTCATCTTGCACAAGTTTCCCTTCGTTCAATTTGACATATCTGGTGCTTGGAAGATCTGATGAGATCACCGATAAATGTGTTGGAAAGCTGGTTCAATTCTGAAGAAAACATTCTAGAGGCTACAACTACAAATTCATCCATTTGATAACCCAAAAGCTTGGGCGCCTATCTCCTCATAGGGCACCCAAGTTCTCCAGCCTTAGCCATTTTGGCTCTTTTTCAACCTTCAAACTTGACCTTCATGTTCTATCCTCCATTTGATCTACTACTACAAGTGATTGAATGATTTGATGACTTTGTTGAGATATCCATTACGAAGCCGTCAAGATTATGAAGAGATTGACTAGTCTAGCAAACTCTAATTGCTAGATTTGAGCCTCCAAAGCCCTAGGTACCTATCTTCTCTTAGAGCGCCTAGAATTCCAGACTTAAAATGTTTTCTAAGTTTTTCATGATTTGCATGTTTCTTCTCTATCAAGCCCTCTCTGTTCAATCTTCAATTCTGGCTGAATGAATGATCAGATGACTATGTTGATGGATTCACTACGGAGCTGGGAATATTTTGAACAACATTATCTGGGATGAGAAAACCCTAATTCCATCATTTGACCTCTTGAAAAGTTGGGTGCCTATGCTTGCTAGTGTTAGTTTTTATTTTGTAAATTTCAACTTTTCCCTTCATTCCACGTGCTTTCCATTGTTTCAATTGCTAGAGATGAAATATTTTCTAAGGAACAAAACCCTAGGCACCTAGACTGGGTAGAGGTGCTTGAACTTTCTAGAGTTAGCCAAAATTTTGCAATTTTCGTGATTCTTCAACTTCCATTCTTTGTTCTTTGTCCCTTGATCATTCATTGTAGTTTCTCGATATGAGCAGTGCCTGAGGCTCTGAATCTGACACTTGGTAGTTGATTGGCCTCCATTAATGGCCTTGGATCTCCCAAAAAAGATTTTGAAAAAGCAAAATAGACCCACTAGGGTAAAATTGATATTTTTACGATTCTGACTAGACTAGCCTAATGAGGAAGTATTTTAAGCCAATCAAAATCAGTTTGAAACCTAGAGGCCAAAATTTCTATTTTTAGAAAATTTTGCGAGCATCCATTTGAGACGAAACCCAAAAGTTCTATTTTTGTAGAAAGTTTCTAAAAATAGAAATTTTCTCCAAAATTTAGGCCAAAAATAAGATTTGGGCTTTTGTAGACTTGGTCACTTTGAGCAGACCGAGATCGTTAGATTTTAAATTTTTTGAGTTTTTCACCCTCATGCAAGACATGCAAAACCCCAATTTTGACCTTTTTTTACAATTTTAACAAGACTTTTGACCATTTCTTCAAAATGCCTAAGTGTAGCAAAAAAATTAATTTGGGGTACAACATTTGGCTCTGTCTGGGGACCATGTTGGATACTTACGACATAGGAGAACCGAGGAATCTCTAGACTTTTAAGCTTATACCACTACTTTATCCATTGGGTATTGGAGTTAGCAACATTTCCTAATCACCTATTGCAAGACTTTCCCTAAGTCACCTAATAGTTGGAACTTCCCTAAAAAAGAAATCACCTAAAACACAATGCCTAATCACCTAAAACACAATGAAATTTTCACGAAAAGGGGAAACACAACATAACGAGCACATTACAGAAAGGGGAAACACATCACAAAAACAAAAGAAAATTACTCGATCCTTGAAGGATGTCATTTCTACTTGAAAGGCTTTACTTCTCTTCTCATGGGTATTATAGGAGACAAATATTTCGGGATGAAGATTCTCATATCTTCATATGCCCTGGCAAAGGCACCCTGACAAAAGTTTGAATATGGCACAAAGAGGGAAGCAGATACTACTAAGTCATCAATCTTGTTGTCATCCATCCTTGGGATGTCTTTGATGTTGACCTCTTCAAACCAGTCGATTGCATTAAAAAATCAGTTTTGATAATGTCGTAGATGATCCTTTATGACCTGGAAATATCCTTTGATTGGCTCATCAATCAACTCTACATCCCCTTTAACACATAAGAGTTCAATTCCCATGTCTTCAAAAATTTTGAGGCCTAACAAAAGCGCCTCTTTTTCAGCTTTAGTGAATTCCAATTGCAACAATCCCTTAGGGGAGATGATCATTGCCCCTACTTCTGAACCTGTTGTTGAATAATCCCCATCGAACTGCATTGTCCATAACTTTGCATCCTTTGTCAGTTTATTTTTAGGACAAGCAATGTTCTGGTCTTTAGTTTCTATCTCTGACAACGTCACATAATTACTAAGACCCATTCCTTGATATAGAATTTGGGTTGGGGTGTTTGGGATTTTCACCACCACGAATCAGGATTTGTGTTGGAATTGTGTGCCTCAATCCCATTGGCCTAAACCTCTGAGTGAACAATTTCGGTGTGAATTCTGAGATGTCTAGCCGATCTGCTTAAGTGATCTTGGACTATCAGTGTGATCGGCGTCACTCAACCCAATCTAAGTTCTCCTTGTGAAGTTCCTTCATGACCATATCAGTGAGACCTCTGTATGTCTTGGCGATGAAGGTTGTCAGCGTGACCAGAACTATCGGTGCAAGTTTCCTAACTCCTTCCAACAATAGAAGTCTGGTCGATGTCGGTCTGACTTTTGGTCTATCTTGCCGATAGAAGTGGTCAGTGTGACTTGAACTATCGTTGTGAGATTCCAGTTTGTTGCTGATAATGGTTCTCTGGCCGATGGGTCTAGACATCGGTGTGACTCTAGTCGAAGGGTCTGGACATCGATGTGACTTTGGGCGATGATACTTTATCGGGCTGACATGGAGGTTTTGAAAGAGTCTTAACGATAGAATGTGTTTGGCCAATGGTTCCTTCGGTGTGACTCCTGCCAATGAAATGTTCGATGGTCATCGGTATGACTAGAACTGTCGAAATGAAATTCAAATCTCATGGCGACAGTGTTGTTCTGGTTGACAGGTTTTCTTTCGGTGTGACTCTTGCCGATGAGGTGTTTCGAACTGCAGCTGAGCTCGAGGTCGTCGATGTGACTTGGGACTTCGGTGAAACTTTCTTCGATGTTGGTTGTCTTGTCGATAAGGCTGATCTAGTGACAGTTGGTGCTCCTATTGATCATCGAGGTGAGTATGGCCAATGATCTGTATCAGGGTGACTCAGGCTGACAAGATGGTTCGAGAGGTTGTTGAACTTAATGACATCAGGGAGACAAGTGCATTTGATGTGACATTATGAACTCCTGCTGATGGACGTTGTGTTACCGATAGGCCTGATTGAGACCTTAGGATGATGGACAACATCAGGGAGAATTTGATGATCAATGTGTCTTTCCAGACTGTGACCGATAGACAAAGTCAGGCCAATGGAAATGAAGGTGGACTCGGTTGAACGAATGATGATTTTGTTGATCTACTGATGTGTCAATTGTTCATTGTCCAAATCTGTTCGACAGTTTCCTTGCTAAACGGTTTTGAATTGGTATTAAATTTGGTTGTACAAAACCATTCATGAGGGCCGAGTGCTGAGGAGGAAAGTTGAGGCCATGAGAAAGAGGTGAAGAGAAGGTTGAGGGTTAGAGCAGGAGATGAAAACTCTGGTCTGAAGGATGCAACTCCTCTCCCTCTCTGTGGATCAAATGTGAAACCTCCCTCTATGTGAATCTGCTATGTATGTTGTGAGAGAGTGTTGTAATAGAGTGAGGATTGTAAACACTTGAGAGGTTGATTAGAGGTCCATGAGAGATAGGATCTACATTGTGTGTTGTATGACAATATTGTAACAGTGTGAAGATCGCATAAGGGTTATGCTGTCCAGTTTGTCTCTAGATGGAACAAGATGTAAACTCTGTGAAAATGATATGAGCCTGAGATTGTATTGTAACTCTATTTGTTGCTGAATAATACAATGGCTCGAATATTTTGGAGGGTGGGGTTTTTTACCTGAAAGGGTTTTCCCCATGTAAATCTATGTGTTTTGTTTCATCTTTTATGTTTCATGTTTCTTGGTTAAAATTTGTTAATGCTTGTTGTTGAAACTGGATTTGCATGAGTTTTTCTTAGAAGGGTTAATGTGGGAAATGCACTGTGGTTGATTCTGCTTTGTGGCACAATTGTACGTGTCTTTGAGTTAATCTAATGAAATTAAAAGTTACCAAAGGCACTACTATTCTTGGAGGTTTATTTGAGATGATCAAAATTTCCCAATAAGTGGTATAAGAGCTTGGTTCTAGGATTTGCTTGCATGTACACATGTGTGAGTTGCATGTACTTGTATGGACTCACATGTGGTTTGCATGTAAGATTTCCTGGTGTTTAAGGTTCTAGGTATTGCTCCTGTGAATATTTCTTAGTCTGTCAGGCTTGAGGAAATTTGGAGGGATTGTCTGATAGATTGATGCTTTGGTGAGTGGAAGTCTTTTGGTATTCAGAGACAACACGCAACATGAAGGGTGATGAAGATGGAGAAAAAGGAGCTGGTCATGCTGAATTGTAGTGATATGAGTCTCCTAGTTGGCAGGAATATAACCTTGATGCATGAGGTGGAATTTTCTCCTTCGTGGTTGTGTTGCAACAAAGCTTTCATATTGGGTGTCTGTGTGAGAGGCTCCTTGGTGATATGGAGAATCTTGGGTTGTTTCTCAGCCATGGAAGAGAGTGTGTATGTTGGGTGATGTTTCCTAGTGTTGGAAGGCATTGTTTTCTGTTAACCTCAAATGCATGAAGGCTATGGCATTATCATTAGATGATTTGAAAGGTTCTAAAATAGCCTATCTCTTTCTCAAATGCATGTGCATATTGGTGGTTTTGGAGTTGGCTTGAAATAGGCCTAGGGTTCCTGAACTGTTGTTCCTTTTTAAGGATGTTTTGTACTTGCATGCTTTTATGGTTTTGTAGGTTTTACATGGTCAAGAAAACTTGCTATTTTTTGGATCTTTTGAAGAGCTATTTTCTGGACCCCTGCTTCCTCGGGGTGACACTGGATGAGATAGTTGTAGCTCTACTCATATGCTTGATGGATTCCTAGACTATGGTGCTTGTGTGGACATGATTGGCAAATCATATTTGATCTTGATCTGGTGTTTGAGTCAAGTTGTCTACTTTGCCATTTTTCCTTGAGATTTCAATCTTGCAATATCCAGTGCAATGATGGATTTGCATGCTTCATTGATTGAATCTATGGTTGAGCAATGTTGTTAGCTATCTTTACCTACATGTTTGTTGTGGGACAACTCAGAAGTGGACTGTCAATATCCATGAGGTTTGATTCTATGTTGGTGCAAATTTGTTAGCTGACCTTGTCTCTGGTCACTTGTGCATTAGTGTGACTGTTTTGAGGTAAGAGGATGGATGGTAAGTGAGTTCCTGGATAGTCGATTATGGAGTCCTGTAGCATGGTGAAGTCCTGTAGCATGGTGAATCTCCTTACTTATGAGATCTTGGTTTCACTTGGAATAATTAGTAGTACAACTATATGTTTGTGGACTTGGAAGTTATTTTTATGTTTTGGAGATTGTTGGTCATGATGCTTGGAAAGCTCAGTATCACTGTTTAGTGGGAGCTTTAACAATGACTAGAAATTCATCACTATGTGGTGAATCATCTTCTTTAGTGTTGCAAATGTTTCTAGGAGGAATTCTTTGATCCAGTTGCTGCAGAAGGGTTCTTTCACATTTGCAGGAACACTATTTGAGGATGTGCAACGTCTTGGAGCCATGAAGGATGTCTGGAGTCTTTGGCTAAGGTGTTGGTGGTGCTTGACAGGTGATGTTGGTTTAGAGTATGTTGCTATTATGTCATGATATACTCTTAATTCTAGTTTGGATTTTTGGCATGATGCATTGCTCTTGAGACCATGGTATGTTCACTTGGAGCATGGGATCTCCTAAGGGGGATGGTAAGATCATGTTGTCATGATAAGCTTCTGATTTAGATGATTGGAGCTTTGATAGTGGTCTAGTAATTCTTTGTGTATTGGGTGCTTTGATCATTTGTCTGATACATCATGATATTGTTGTGTTGCATTTGGAGTTTGGTACGGGATGATCGGTTGCTAGTACTCATGGATACATGGAGAATGAGGTGAGGCTGTATTTGATGGTTTCTCTTGATGATATTTCAACAGAAAGTCCAAGAAGCTTACACCTTGGTTGGATGTGAGTTCAACATAGACCTATTTGGAGATTTCTCTTGGATTAGTCGTGATGACTTGCATATCTTGGAGGAGCATTCTCATTCCCCACTCTTGGTTTGCTCGGCGGTTTATTACTTGAGAGGTATTGCCCATTTTTTCTCTCAAGTACTTTATGCCTTCTTTCTTTGACATGGATCTTGAGCTATTGTTAGATGGTTCTAGAGGATTCATTGTGAGAGATGGATAGCATGTTTATCTCCTTGGGTTTGTATTTTCATCTATGATGGTCATAGGGGATGGTAGTGGGCTGATTTCCTGAGATGGGAAATGGATTAGTTTGATCTTCTTTAATAAGCTTATATTCATATGGTTGGATGTTGTTAAGGTTTTCCTATTGGGGATGTAAAGAAGATCTTACTTGACACAGTTGGAATTTAGAGGTGTATGTAGGGGGATTTTCTACAGGTTCATGATGTGCAAAGGTTCTCTCTTTGGTCTTGGTTCTCTTCCTGGATGTTTGGTTTCACATTACATTGGTTTGAGGTTGTTCACTATCTCTTTACTTTATTGGTTGTGTAAAGAACTTGGGAGAGCTATGAAGACTTGTTGTGAGAGTTGTATTTACAAGTTGTGCATATCATTGTGGATGGTTCCTTGAAACTACATGTTTACACTCTCTATGTGATGTTGTTAGTAGACTTGGTATGCCTTTGTGATGGTGCCTTATTTCTGGAATGTTAACCAAGCGACGTGTTGAATGTGCTCATTCTAGGTTTGCATTCATCTGGACATTACCCATGTAGTAGGAGTTCCTGGTTGTGCATTTTTTTTTTCAACTGGTTGGCACATGGAGCCTGTTTCTGTGGTTTATGGGTGGAGATGTTGGTGGCATGAGTTTGCTGTTATGGATACCTTCGAGGTATGGTTGATTGAAAGTTCTAGCACTTGTTGTGGGTGCTATTTCCAGTCATGTGGGTTTATCAGTTGGATGGGAGTAGTCAGTTTTTTGGTTGTTCTAGCTGATGTTCTATCTTGTTTTCTGGAGTGATGGCAATGTCTTGTTGTTCATATCACTAGGATATTTTGCTTGTGTTCGTTGGACTGGTGCATACTCACCTTGGCTTGTACCCTTTCTTCCATAGGTGGCATGTTGGAGAATGACAGGGTTTTTTTCCTGAACAATGGACATCTTAGATGTTGTTGCAGAAGTCTTGATGGAACATGAGAGCATGTTTGGATCTTTGTGGTTTCATGGATGACTGTCATTGGTTGCAATGTTGGACAATAAGTTGCAGTTGGATACTTGATCTTGGTTGTAGATTGTTTGGTGGACTGTTATCTATGGACACTTATTGATTGGGTGTCTTGAATGTTGTTGATCAGAGACTTATATAGAACAAGGTCTGAAATGGTGGAGCCAGTGTGATCTTAGTAGTTCCTGAGTGCTCTGGAGGTGCCAATGTGATATTCGTCAAGCGGGAGATTTTTGGAATTGTGTGCCTCAATCCCATTGGCCTAAACCTCTGAGTGAGAAATTTCAGTGTGACCACTGAGATGTCTGGCCGATCTGCATAAGTGATCCTGAACTATCTGTGTGATCGGCGTGACTCAACCTGATCTGAGTTCTCCTTGTGAAGTTCCTTCATGACCATATCGGTGAGACCTCTTGTATGTCCTAGCAATGAAGGTTGTTGGTGTGAAGAACTATCAATGCAAGTTTCCTAACTCCTTCCGACAATAGAATTATGGCCAATGTCAGTGTGACTTTTGGTCTGCCTTGCCGATGGAAGTGGTCGGTGTGACTTGAAGTATCGTTGTGAGATTCCAATTTGTTGCTGATAGAGGTTCTTGGTTGATGGGTCTAGACATCGGTGTGACTATGGCCAAAGGGTCTGGACATCGGTGTGACTTTGGCCGATGATACTTTGTCAGGATGACTTGGAGGTTTTGAAAGAGTCTTAACGACAGAGCGTTTCTAGTTGACGGCTCCTTCAATGTGACTCCTGCCGATGAAATGTTCAATGGTTGTTGGTATGACTAGAACTGTCGAAATGAAATTCAAATCTCACGATGACAGTGTTGGTCTGGCCGACGGGTTTGCTTTCGGTGTGACTCTTGCCGATGAGGTGTTCTAAACTACAGTTGAGCTTGAGGTCATCGGTGTGACTTGGGACTTCGGTGAAACTTTCTCCGATGCTGGTTTTCTTGCCGATAAGGTTGATCTAGTGATAGTTGGTCATCCCGTTGATTGTCGGGGTGAGTATGGCCGATGGTCTATATCTGGGTGACTCAGGCCGACAAGATGGTTCAAGAGGTGGTTGAACTTAAGGACATCGGGGAGACAAGTGCGTTCGATGTGACATTATGAACTCTTGCCAATGTACGTTGTCTTCTGATAGGCCTGGTTGAGACCTCAGGATGATGGACGACATCGGGGAGACTTTGATGATTGGTGTGTCTTTCCAGACTGTGACCGATAGACAAAGTCAGGCCGATGGAAATGAAGGTGGACTCGGTTGAATGAATGATGATTTTCCTAACCTGCTAATGTGCTAATTGTTCATTGTCCAAGTTTGTTTGACAGTTGCCCTGCTGAATGATTCTGAATTGTTATTAAATATGGTTGTACATAATCGTTCTTGAGTGCCGAGTGTTGAGGAGGAAAGTCAAGGCCATGAGAAAGAGGTGAAGAGAAGGTTGAGGGATGGAGTAGGAGATGAAAACTATGGTCTGAAGGATGTGACTCCTCTCCCTCTCTGTGGATCGAATGTGAAACCTCCCTCTATGTGAATCTGCTCTGTATGATGTGAGAGAGTGTTGTAACAGAGTGAGCATTATAAACACTTGAGAGGTTGATTAGAGGTCCATGAGAGAGAGGATCTACGCTATGTGTTGTATGACAGTATTGTAACAGTGTGAAGATCGTATAAGGGTTATGTTGTCTAGTTTGTCTCCAGATGGAACAAGATGTAAACTCTGTGAAAAGGCTATGGGCCTAAGATTGTATTGTAACTCTGTTTGTTGCTGAATAATACAATGGCTCAAATGTTTTGGAGGGTGGGGTTTTTTACCCGAAAGGGTTTTCCCCACGTAAATATGTGTGTTATGTTTCATCTTTCATGTTTCATTTTTCTTGGTTAGAATCTGTTAATGCTTGTTGTTGAAACTAGATTTGCATGAGTTTCTCTCAGAAGGGTTAATGTGGGAAATGCACTATGTCTGATTCTGCTTTGTGGCATAGTTGTACGTGTCTTTGAGGCAATCTAATGAAATTAAAATTTATCAAAGGCACTACTATTCTTGGAGGTTTCTTCGAGATGATCAAAATTTCCCAACAATTTGGGCTCAAGTTCTATCTTGATTTTGCCCTCCTTGACAGGAATGGTTGCAGATGACCAATCTAACTGCATTGCACCACTAAGATCTCTACAAAATCTCCAAGTCAACAACATCTTGTAGCTGGCTAGAATGTCAACCACTAAGATGGTCATTTTTATCTTTTTCTCTGGGAAAGCTACCGACCTTACTTGAGTGTCCTTCAATTGTCTGACCAATGGTATCGACTTAGACTAAAGTGAATAGCACTTGTTCTGTGTCTTAGTACACAAAAGTCCTAAAGCATTCATTACTTGTAGAGGCATGACATTGTCTAAGGATCCTGAATCTATGATGTAATTGCTCAATTTGAAACCTCCTATATACAAAGATATATAGAAAGGTTTGAGATTTTCTTCCACTGGCACAGATGATTCGAGCAATGTAGGATGAATTGAAGCTTCTTTCTTTACATGTATTATTCTGTTCAACTGCTCAGAATGATCACGAAGGTACTCCAACTATGAAATCTTAACCTTGGTCTTCATCATGGAGTTTACAATATCAAAATTGGCTGGAGATGGGTCTTGAGCAACTGCTTTTTTAACTTGTTCTTTAACTCTCTGCCTCTCTTCTTCTTCCTTTTGCGCTTGTAAGTGCAGAGCACTTGCAAACATAGGCAAAGATTGGCTGCCATGATTTGCTGCAAGAAAGTAGTGGCGTAGGTACTCTTCTTCTTTAATAACAAGTTCACTTTGAAATTATCCCAAAGCGGAGTCGCCATCAAAATTGTCCATCTGTGGTAAGACAACATTCGAACTTGGTGTTGGGACAAAAATGGAATTGGGTGCAGTATCAACATATCCCATAATCTGGTTCATTCTTAAATTCTCAAGACATGTAGTACCAGTATGTGCATCGGTATCATGGAAAGAACAAAATACTATATTTTTTGTAGCTTCAACTACTGGTCTTGGTGGAGGTGCTGGAAACCATGGCTTGTAATTATTGAAAGGCTAAAAATTGTTTCTCTTTGGCTAGTACAGTTGCTGAGGTTGATATTGAGGTGGTAGTGCAAGCATCTCATTGGATACCTTTTGTAGCTATGGATCTACAGAAATCTGAATGAGAAGCCTGATTGAATCCTTCTTCATCTTTCCATAAGTAATCATATTATCTTCCAGCTCGATGGCGTGTTCTTGTGCATCCGTCAATTCTGTTTCTTTTTCCATCTTCAGGAAGAAGGCTATCTCTGATGGAAGAGAATTTATGAAGCAGCTCATCAGAATCTCTGGTGATGGATTAAGTATAGAAGAAATTCATGTAACAAGATGATTAAATATTGCTACAAACTCCCTCATGGGATCGTTGTACTCCATCTTTGAATTTTCAAGTTGGGAAAACAACAAATGATTGTCTTCAATAGGCTTGAATCTTGCCAAAAATTTCTCACTCATAGTTGCCCAGTTTGTTATGCAACCAAGCTCCAGGTGATTGAACCAGTCAACAACATTTCCCACAAGAGTCTCCACAAAGAGACACATTGCGATGTCTTCATGTGCCACATGTAAGATGGCGCAGACTGTTGAGAAGGAAGAAAGATGATCATCAGGATGTTGAGTTCCATCACCATGAAACTATGGAAAGTGCTTCTTTGACCCCTTAGGTAGTTCATGATTTGCTGCCAAGGCCAAAGGTTTGATTTGATCACCCCAAGGAAACGGGATTGCTCGTCTTCGATTGTGGTTATTGGCATTATTGTTGTTATTGTCACCCATAGCTTCTAGTTGGATTGCAGGTTCTTCTTTGATCTTAGGTATGGTGTTGAACTCAGGAACTGTGTTGGATGGCTCTCCAACTTCTATAGGGTGTGTTTGTGGAAGGAAAGGATTTGTTAAATCAACGTCTCCTTGAAAGAGAGGATTTGTTCTCCTCCTTGTATAAAATTTATAAGCTAGGATTGACTAAACCCATGCCGAAGGCAGCAATACATTTCTTCTGGTTGCAATATCAACTTTATCTTCCTCTTTGTCTATAATGGTAGCAGCGTTTCTCCACTGAGTAGGGGTCTCCTTCTTGTCAAAGATGAAACTCCTTAGGCTGTCGTTGATGTCTACTTTCTCTCCTTAAATTATCTTGAAATTTGGCTGGATAACTGGAGGTGTAAGATCAGGCTGTTGAACTGGAGCAGTAGGATGCTAGAGAGTCATTCCTATGACATAAAGCACAAGCTTTCTTTGAAGTTTTATGCCTCGTGCCCCATGGTGGGTGCCAAAAAATTGTTGGCATTTAAATTCACACCTCTGGAATGTAGATTAGAAATGTACAACTATGCATAGATAAACTACTCTTTGAATTAGGAGGGGAAGCTCCCTCTTTGATAATGTTGCTTAAACAAAAGTAAACTAAAACTAATTTTCCTATCTTTTTGTTTAGCTAAGAGAACAAGGTTATAAAACTCAAGTGTCGTAGCTGAGATTTTATCTATTAGAAGCTCAACTACGACTAAGCCTACTCTAATGACGTTTCTAACTACTCAAGTAAATGTAGAGCATGAGAGTTAGAAATGAACAAGGAATGATTCTTTGACATAAATAATTAAATAAAATTTCTTCCAACACACATCTACTTACTTTCAATGTAGGCTAAAATAAAGATCATATAAGCATAACACATAAAATGGAAATCTCAGACATTATATGAGGGAAACAAAGTAGGTAGAAGACTTTATTTTCTCAAATCTCAAGTAACAAAGATTACACTTTTGGGACAACAGGATTGTAGAAAAATAGGCTTATAGTTTAGCGATCAACCAAAATACATTGACACAAGACACAAGAACTAAATAATAACTTGCAGCTAAAGAGGTATGCAACCTTACTCTTACACTAAGTGAACAATACTGAATAACAATTAGAAGGCACTAGTAGGCTCAACATTTTTGCTATCACAAGCATGGTTAAAGAAAAATGGGCAAGGCTGCCCTTATTTATACACAAGTAGAGGAGTAGGGAACCCTAAAATCTCCTTGGTTTTACAACTAAGACTTTCCAACATGCAAGCTTTATTTCTAAAACTAAAACAAGATAAGCATCTAACAACCTATGAAAGTAGAAAAACAAGGAAAGTGTCAACTATTACAACTTGATTCTTTCTCTTCTATAAAGAATGGAGTAATGCATATTTAACGCCATTTTCTCTGTTTATAGTTTTACATCAAATTTTATGGACTATGTTATTTCTTAGTGCTATTTTTTTCATTTATTTATGTTACTATTACTATTCACGTAGTGATTAAATTGGTTAATAAAATCCACTTTGTTGCTATGTCTTTAGTTTTATTGTTGATAGGGGAGAAGACCCAGTTACCACCACCCATTGAATAACTGCCACCTCCATGCTCACTCCACCTCCCAAAAAAAAATCACTTTGATCCATTAAAAAACTTTATTTTAACAAATAAAAAATTACAACACCAATGGTTGCTCATAACACAATGAATAACTCACCAATCATAATAGACAACTAAACATGCTTTTGCATTTATAAAAAAAGTCAACTTGCACATAAAAAGGCTCATTTAGAATTTAATTTAAAAAAATTACTGTTACAAATACCCCCACTTGCAAATGTTTATCCCTCATTACATTTTATATTTACAACTACACATGCACACTTAATGGTGCTTTACATGACATAATCAAAATCTCCTATTAACTCTATGGGATTTGAAATGCAGTCTTCCACAAACTCCTTGGAAGATACATGTATTTACTTAATTTCCTATAGGTACCTGTACAATTAAATATAGGTGTAAGGCTCCCCAAATAAACATCAAATCCAAATATAATGCAAAATTCAGTCATATCATCTTTAAAAACCTATGCAACTGGTAGATTCAAATTCAAATGCTCAAACAAATTCAAATTTGAAACACAACAACCAAATTGGATGCATTCAATTGTCAGATTAAAATTCCTAAATAAGAGGGGGAAAGCAGCCAACGCCGTTCACAATTGCATCTTGTGAAGAATTATTCTCTGCAAAATTCAGAGCATCGATAAGCATCCTCTGCACATTCCTCCAATATCCCAAGTCTCAAGTTGGTACTTTATACATTCTACTTATAGTTATTTTCATGAACTGTGCATTTAACATTTATATTTATGCAGTGTCTTTTTACTTTGCTTTATAAGTAAATGAAAGGTCTTTTTTGGTGATGGGTTTTTCCTTAAAAACCCCATTTACAAATTCAATAATCTGTGTTCATTTTCTATTTTTGTCATTTATATTTGTCATTTATTTCTACATATATGTGTATTTATATTTGTCTATTTTTGGTCATTTGTCATTTATTTCAAGGTTTATATTTGTCATTTATTTCTGCATATATGTGTATTTATATTTGTTTATTTTTGTTCATTTCTCAACGTTGGTCATTTATCGGGGTTTATTTATATGTATATACGTGTATATATATATTTGTGCATATATACATGTGTGTGTATAGATATATGTCTATATATATGCATTTAATATATGTGTATATATGTGTATTATGTATTTAAAAATAGATACACAAATATATATACAAATACATACATACAGATACTTACATATAAATACATATATACATGTATATATATATACGTATATAAATACACAAACACACACACACACACACACACACACACATATATATATATATAAATCTATATATATATATATATATATATATATATATATATATATATATATATATATATATATATATATATGTTTCGTTTGGCTATCCAATACAACAGACTAGCATTTGTTTATATTTTTCTACTTTCCATTGCACATACAGCAGGCCAACATACATATATTTGTCATTTTACATTATGTGTCTCTTGTTCATTCAAGCAAATCGATATATATGTGTGTATCCTTTGCCTATCCTTTGAAAATGCAAACAATGGTACTGGTTAATCATTTTCTTCTACATCTTATTGAATTTGTAAAAGAATGTGTACAATGTTAATTATATATATATATAACACAACTTATTGAATTTGTAAATGAATGTGTATAATGATATATAACACAACTTATTGAATTTGCAAATGAATTTGTACAATGTTATATATATAACATTGTACACACTCATTTACAAATTCAATAAGTTGTGTTTGAATTTGTAAATGAATGTGTGTAATGTTTTATATATAACATTGTACACATTCCTTTACAAATTCAATACGCTTGTGTTTGAATTTGTAAATGAATGTGTACAATGTATTATAACATTATACACATTCATTTACAAATTATGTGTTTGTTGTCTCTTGTTCATTGAGCAGATCGATATATATGTTTGTATTCTTTGCCTATCCTTTCAAAATGCAAACAATGGTACTAGTTAATCATTTTCTTCTACATCTTTCATGACCCATGAAGGGTTTATTTGATGATTGAAAAATTATTACTGCTTGTTTATGAAATAAATCATTCCTCTTACACACCTTTTCACCATGTGTTGTTTGATTTTGTTGGGTCATGGTGCTGGTGTTTTACACACGGGTTCTTTTGGGGTTAAATGATTTCCTCTCCCTATTTTACCACACACTCAGGGCCTGGTAAAGTCCATTGTATCATGATTTTGTCTGTAGAAATGATAGAGGAATTTAGTGGGTTTGACCACATGTCTGCAAAAAATGATTTTTTGGGTCTGCATCGACCTTTCTATAAAAAACCCATGTGAATATGGGCATAAATCGACAAGCCCATTTATTATACACCATTTTTGTGAAAACCCTTGCTTGGTTTTTTCCAAATTTGTGTGCTTAAGAAATTAATCTCATGAAACCCTTGCATGGAATATTCGACATCTATCTAAAAACGCACTTTTGTATTCCTGTGAGTGAGGAATTATTATTATGAAACCCTTGGTTACTTTTTTGTGCACATTTCTGAAAACCCAAGTCTATAATTGATCTACCTCTATTAAAATTAATATCCTATCGTTGTTGAATACAACACAACTTCTTTCATTTTCTGTACAATGTGCTTTGAACATTGATATATATATATATATATATATATATATATATATATATATATATATATATATGTATAGATATATGCATACATGAAACTATGTAATTATATGTATACACATATACATGTATACATATATCTATATAAATACATATAAATACATCTATATGTAAGTATATATATGTAAACCCAAATTAAATGATGGAAAATAATTAGATACCGAAAAAAAAACATTAGTCATATGCATTAATTAGACCCCAAATGAAGTCTAATTGGGGTGTAATGTACTTGTTGTCCAATGCTAATGTTAGGAGATTAATATGTAGGAGTGATTTTTAATGGGCACCAAAATGATTTTATAAGGTGCTAACATGAATTAGACCCATTGAATTTTGAGCAGATTTGAATGACAAAATATATCTAATTGCATTTAATAGTGACACAATTAGCATTGTTTTCTATTTTGCAATGTATATCAGTGATTTTTTGTGTAATTATATCTGTGTAATTATATGTACACATACATATACATACAAATATATATGTATATGTGTGTATACGTATAATTACACAGATAAATGTATACTTATATAAATTTGTGTACATACATATGTTTGCAGATGTCTGTTGTCCACAGTGTGAGGTAATGACAAACATCATTGTCCTTTTCGAATGCAAATAATGGTACTTCTGGGTTTGTTGGTTGTTTCTAGCTTGATTTCAACTTATTTTTATCGCTTTCAACATTGGTTTTTTGACACTTTATGGCTTACAATGTATAGGATCACTGACAATCATGGCACCTGGACATAAGAGGAAAAGATCGAGTGGGAGGTGCTTCATTAGAGTACCTCATAGAGTGACATTCAATGTTCCAGATGTTGTTGATGAAGAGCCATTAGTGAACATCAACAAGAATGTTATTTCTGAAAATGCAGAACAAACCAATGAAAATGATGGTTTTGAACCTGGTGTTCATAATACTGACGTAGAAATGGAACCGCCACCTGTTGACCATGTGACAATCCTAGATTTGTGCACAAAAAGTCAGTCTATGCATGACATGGAAAAATGCCATTGCAGATGTTGAGGACAATCGAATGTCAATCAAAGGTTCAATGATCAAATGGGGAATCTTGCCTAGCAGTTTGCGGGCATGGCTCAATGGTGTGACATCCACAAAAAGGAAGGGGCCATGAACAGTCCTAACTATTAAAGAAGAAGCTACAATTGTGCAGTGGTGTAAATATATGGCTAATATTGGCCGTGGCCTTCAAGTGTCACAACTTAAGTCAATGGTGGCCCAAATGGTTGGAGCGAGGCCTAACCCATTCAAAAATGGGTTACGAGGGAGGTCTGGTGGGTTGGATTTCATCAAAGGAATCCTGATCTAACAATTCGAACACCCGAAGGAGTGGACACAGATTGAGCTATAATGCTATGCCTCGAAATAGTTTCTTCATTCTATGATAACTTGGAGGAGTTGTACAACAAACATAATTATGGGCCCAACAAAATATGGAATTGCGATGAAACAGGTGTGCAGGCTAGCAGAAATTGTGCAATGAGAGTTATTGAAAAAACAGGGACGGAATGTGTTCCACAATTAATTTCTAAAAGCAAAAAATGAATCACTATTCTAGCTTGTGTTAGTACAGTAGGTCAAGCTATACCTGGTTACTATTTGTTTAAGTTTAAAAGGAACATTAGAAACTATATTGTTAATTGTGATCCAAGGGCATGCATGGAAATCCAAGAGCATGCTTGGATGACCAAAGAAATATTTGTGGAATGGTTAAAACACTTTGCAAGAAATGTCCCAAGAGGGGTGTCACCAACCAACATATAGCTTCTCATCTTTGACGGTCATGGCAGCCATGTGGCATTCAAAACGATTGAAGAAGCAAAGACTATGGGAATAGATTTGCTCACACTTCCAACACATTGCAACCACAAATTGCAGCCCCTTGATGTTAGTGTGTTCTCACCATTCAAGAACTACTTCAAACAACAAAGGAGTATATGGCTCTCTGCAAATCCTCAACTTGACATTGGAAGGGAAGAGTTGGAAAAACTTGCCAACAAAGCTTTTGCACAAGCTTTGAATCCTAATAACATTGCAAGTGGTTTTAGAAGAATGGGAATTTGGCCATTAGATCAACATGCACTTGAGTTGGATATGGGGCCGAGCCAAGCTTTCGTGGTTGAAGAGGAAGGAACCACATTGGGAGTAGAAACAAAGGGTGATACAACTGATGATGAGGCATAGTTCATGGCAGCGAAGACTTGTTTGAGGATAGCAGGTTGGAATGAGGAACAAATTGGACAGTTTGTGGAAACCTTTTCTACAAGAAATCCCCCAAATCCAAAAAATGAAGAAGAATATTGCCCAGAAAACATTGAGGCAACAAAAATTGAACAAGAGCCAACAATTCAATCATGTAATCAGGCAGCTGAAAATGAAGAGAGTCTCAATCTTCCATTTGAATTTGAAGATGCAGCTTTGAACCTAGGGGTGCATCTAAATTTCAGTCGAGTGGATGAAGGGTTGTCCATGCCATCACCACCAGATGTTGATCCTGAAGATGTCATCCATTACTTCACGATCGGGAGAAATTGGGAAGCTGAAAATGATGAAGAGGATGGAGTCAAAGGTAATTCAAAACAAGCGACGAAGAAGCTGACTATGTTCCATGAACACAAGTCAATGATCAACAACCAGCAGGTAGGAGAAGAATTTTTTTGCAACTCCCAACTCAAAGGGAGCAAATGGCTGAAAAGAAGGCAGAAAGAGAAGCAATCCTCGCATAGAGGGAGGCAAAGAGATTGGAGCATGCTGCAAAAAAATAGAAAATTGCAGAGGAGAAGCTGAGGCAGCAACATCAAAAGGAGTTTCAAAGGGAGCAAGCAAAGATTGCTCGATAGTTGAAGGAAAACCAAAAGCAGAAATAAATAGAAGTAAGAGTATTCCTACAACTCCTCTTCCAAGTCAACATCCAATTTTAAGGGACATGATTAACATTTTGTCTCCAACCTTTGTTGCTCTTAGCAGCCTACAAAACGGGTCTTTTGAAGGCTGCTCTCTATAGTTACAACTCACTCTAGAGGAAAATCAGGCATTGCATGCTCCACTGTCCTTAACATCTTCTTTAATTGATGCAGAGTCAATTGACCCCCAAGGACACACCACTTCTTAATAAGATCTATGGATGTATGATTAGGATTTTTTGTTGTGAAATTTTTGACCTCAAAGTGTGCTAGAGTGTTTTTCATGAAACTAAATGCTAGTCTACTGTATTGGACAACCAAAGGATACTAATCTATTGTATTGGATAGCTGAAAGGATACTAGTGTCTATTTTTGTAAAACTGAATTGTAGTCTGTTGTGAACTTATCTAATTTGATGTGTGCCAGTGTGTCTTTTGTAAGACTGAAGACTCCTTGTCTTCTTTCCAACTTTGTCTTAATCATGTTTATGCTGTAATAAATTTGATTTCAGTCTAGGCATGTTTTGGGAGCTGTCCAAGTTAATGATCTATGTTTTTTGTGATTCGAAATCGGTTTTGTGTTGGCTGTATTCATCTATCATTTTGTTGGATATGTGTTTGTTGTATTCATCTAACAAACATTGTTGAAAATTTAAATGTACATTAAGAAATGTATTTAATTGAAATTCAGAAAATTATATATATAGATAGGCATGGTTTGGGAGCTGTCCAAGTTAATGATCTATGATTTTTGTGATTCAAAATTGGATTTGTGTTGGTTGTATTCATCTATCATTTTTTTGGGTATGTGTTTGTTGTATTCATCTAACATTGTTGAAAATTTGAATGCACATTAAGAAATGTATGTAATTGAAATTCAGAAAATTATGTACATATATATATATATATATTTACACACACACACACACACACAACTATGTATATGTATAGTATGCATATACATAGTTGTGTGTTTGTGTGTATATATGTATACACAACTAAGTATATGCATACATATATATAACTATACATCTATATGTAGCATATCCATAAATTCTTACTGTAAGTGTAAGTGGAAATCAATCTATTTGTAAATTGTAAGTGTAAGTTTATAATGAATAAGAAAAATGAACACAATGTCTATCAGGTCACAGACAAAGTAAACTCTTGAAAGACTTGACCTGAAATTTCATCTTGCAATTTGACATGCTCTTTACAACCTCCCTAGTTGTGTATACATGCATGCATGCACACACACACACACACATATATATATATGTATGTATGTACATACATACATACATACATACATACATACATACATACATACATACATACATACATATATATATATATATATATATATATCTATGTATGTATGTATGTATGTATGTATGTATGTATACACAACTAAGTATATGCGTACATATATTTATGTTGGATGTTGTGGTTGTGTGGCTGATATGTGGTTGTCATTAATGTCAACACTATTAGAATTTGATGTATTGAAGGTTGTGTATGTCGAGGATATTGAGAAAATTGTTAAAGAAAGAGTTCTAGGTTCCCAGTGGAACTATGAAGGTCATGAAGGTGTCTTGTTCTGTATGTTGAAGATCAATTGTTGTGGACTACAAGGTTTATTGTTGAGTGTATCTAGTCCATTCTCCAAAATTTTTAGAGGTCCGCGTGAAGATTTGTTCAAAATTATGAAGATTTGTGTTCTAATAATGTTTCTGTGGTCTTTATCAGTGTTCTTGATTAAAGTTGGTATAATTCTGGTAATTCTAGTTGCCGCAGATGTTTCTCTGTTGTTTCTTGGTGTTCTTGGATGTTTCTAGATTGTGCTCTATCTTTGTGGTATGTCCACATCGATCGGTGTGCTTGTGGTTGAAGATTTTTCTTTGTATGTTCAATTTTTCATGTTCTTGGCCAACATGATGGGTGTAATGTGTGGTGGATCTTCGAGGTGAAATTAATTGAAGTATTTTTTAATTTGGGTCTCCACTATGTTGTGGCTGACCTTGGTGGATTCACATTGAAAATTTATTTGTAAATTTGGGCTGACATTGAAAACATGTTTTATATTTCTGGCCAACTAAGTTGTTGATGTAATCTCATGTTGCGGATATATAAGAGTAATTGTTTCATCGATGTAGATCTTGCTCGGTGTGCTTCCATGCATATATGTGAAAATATCATTCGATTGTAGAGTAGAGTGTGAAGAAGACTAAGTGAATTGTGAAGAAGTTTGAGCGAAGTGTGAAGAAGTTTGAGCGAAGAGTGAAGAAGGTTTTTATGTGCTTAACTGGAACTGTAATCAGGCTTGTGTAGAAGCTATTTTCTCAATTCACAATTTGGATGGTTTTAATCCAAACTTTTCTTTGGAAAGTGAGTCCTCTTTTGTATTTGAGCAGTGAGCTCTAGGAATTGTGCCTGAATGCATGTGCATTCACATTATTTCTCATTATACTTTTAACAGGGTATAATATTGTGGACTAACCTCCATCGTGGTTTTTCCCCTAACAAGGTTTCCACGTAAAAAATATTGGTGTTCTATGTGTTTCTGATGTGTTGAATGTTTATGGTTTATTGTTTATTCATCAGATCTAAGATTGAGTTAAATAAATTTTGAAAATATTTAAGTATTTTATGACAACTGATTCACCCCCCCTCTCAGTTGTCTGTCCTTGTTTTTCTAACAATTGGTATCAGAGCAGGTTCCTCTAAAGAAGTTTAAAAGCTTGAGGTGATCCGAGATGGAATCATACAAGAAGGACAGTCCTAGATTTGATGGAACAAATTACTCATTGTGGAAAGCTCGAATGGAGTGTCATTTGAAGTGTATTGGTGAACCCTTCTGGAAAATTACAAAGAACATATATGTTATTCCTCATAATGGTCCCTCCACTACTGATGAGATTAAAGAGGCTGAAAATAATGTCAGGGCTATGGAAGATTTGTTGAGTGCTTTAACAAATTCAAAAATGACAAATGTGTTAGGTTTGAAGATAACTCATGAGATGTGGATGAAGCTAGAAACTTTGTATGAAGGAGATGTACATGTGAAGATGGCTAAGCTACAAAGTTTGAAAGACAAGTATGAAAATCTGAAGATGGGTGAAGATGAAAATATTTCTTCTTTTATGCAAAGAGTAAATGAACTAGTGATGGGTATTAGATGTGCTAGTGGTACCCTGGATGAGGAAGAAATTGTGGCTAAAGTGCTCAGATCATTACCTCCCACCTACAAATCTAAGTCTCATGCTATTGAAGAAACCAGATCATTGACAAATGTGACAAGGGACACACTGATTGGTAAACTTGCTTCCTTTTAGTTGAGTGAATTTGGTGATTATGTTCCTAAGACTAAAACTGCATTCAAGGCTAATGTATCTGGAAGAAACAAGCAAAGATATGATCCAGGAGAGAGTTCTAGAAAGATATTCAAGTATGAGGAAGAAATGAAACAACTTGAAGATGAAGAAAGAGAGGTAGAAGAGTTGGAAGCACTGATAGTGAAGAAAGAAGGTAGAGGACAAGGTAAGTATAAAGGAAAGCTGCCTATCAAATGTTTTTCTTGCAGTAAAATAGGTCATTTTGCATCAAGGTGTCCTGAAAGAGTTCCTAGATCTAAGCCTTACAAATCTAGATTCCAAAATAAATGTTACTTTGCTGAAGAAGGTGTGACTGGTGATGAGTCTAATAAAGATAATGGAAATGAAGATGATTGGGTTTTCATTGCTATCAAGGAAAGTAGTCCTATGGCTATTGAATCTGCTAAAGTTGAGAAATCTCTTGCAACCCAAATTGAAGAAAAGGATGAGTGGGTCATTGACAACAAATGCTCACATCATATGACTAGTGACAAAAGAAAATTTGTAAGTCTAGAGAAGTATGACAGTGGGGTTGTAAGATTTGGAGATAACAATGCTTGTGTGATTCATGGTAGAGGATCTATTTGTCTTGGTGGTAAGCATAACATTGATGATGTTCTTTATGTTGAAGGCTTGAAGCACAACCTATTGAGTATTGGACAGATGGTAGACAAAGGTTATGATCTTCAATTCAAAGATGAAAGATGTAGGATATATGGAAGCTATGGAAATGTAATTGCATCAGGTAAACAAACAAAAGGTAATATTTTTAACCTGAATGCTGCTAGTGAAAGTTGTTTAATTGCTCAAGTAGATGAAAGCTGGTTATGGCATAGAAGGCTATGTCATGTGAATTTTGATAACATTGTCAAAATAAGTTCCACTCAAGCAGTAAGAGATCTACCTAAGCTGGTGAAGCCTACTAGCACAATTTGCAAAGAGTGTCAGATGGGAAAACATACTAGAATTTCTTTTCAGAGCAAACATCATTCAAATGGATTGCTGGAGTTGGTACATATTGATCTATGTGGTCCTTCCAGAGTCAAAAGTCTCCATAGTGAAAGGTACTTTATGCTACTTATTGATGATTACTATAGAATGATATGGATTGCTTTCTTAAGAGAAAAATGTGAAGCATTAGAAAAGTTCAAAAGCTTCAAAGCTATGGTAGAAAATGAGAAAGGTCTGAAAATAAAATACCTAAGGTCAGATAGAGGTGATGAGTTCACCTCCAAGGAGTTTAATTCTTTCTGTGAAGAGCATGGAATCAAAAGACAGTTATCTGCTCCTCGAACCCCTCAACAGAATGGTGTTGATGAGAGAAGAGAATAGAACAATTTTGGATGCTATTAGAACAATGATGATTGAAGGAAATGTGCCTCACATCTACTGGAGTGAAGCAGTAAGCATTGTTGTGTATACTTTGTACTGGGTAAATGGTAATGGTAATTCTGGTAAGACTCCTTTTGAATTATGGTTTGGTTATAAGCCTATTGTTAAATATTTCAAGATCTTTGGAAGCAAATGCTACATCAAGAGAGATGATGATATAGGGAAGTTTGATGTAAGAAGCGATGAAGGAATATTTCTAGGTTACTCTATTAAAAGCAAGGCCTACCGGTGCTATAACATAAGACTGAGGAAAATGGTTGAGAGTGCAAATGTCAGAGTTGATGAGGATTCTACTAAATGATCCAGATATTGTGGATATGATTTAGATGAAGACAATACAAACAAAGGGAAGAATGTTCATACACAAAATCAACTTCAAATTGTGCCATATGTTCTGGTAAGACAACTTCAATTTGTTCCGGTAAATCAAGACAGTCAGGAAGCAAAGACAAGTGCAAGTGCAGAAGAAAGAACAAAAGAATCAAAAGTTTGAGAAAATCCTAAAACTCTGAGGTATGTAAAGCTAAATCATTCTGAAAATCAAATTATAGGAGATAAGAATAAATGAGTGCAAACTAGAAGGAAGATTGCAGGAGAGTATTGCCTGATTTCCAAGATTGAACCTAAAGATGCCAAAGAAGCCTACAATGATGAACACTGGATGGAAGCTATGAAGGAAGAACTGGTGCAGATTGAAAAGAATGATACATGGATACTAGTTCCCAGACCAAAATATGAAAATGTAATTGGTACTAAATGGGTCTTTCGAAATAAGCTAAATGAACAAGGTGAAGTGGTCCAGAATAAAGCAAGACTGGTATGTAAAGGGTATTCACAAATGGAAGGTATTGATTTTGAAGAAACCTTTGCCCCTGTTGCTAGAATTGAAGCTGTAAGGTTATTTCTTGCTTATGTTGCATACAAGAACTATAAAGTCTATCAAATGGACGTGAAGTCAACTTTTCTGAATGGTGAGCTAGAAGAAGAAGTGTATATTGAACAACTTGATGGATTTCAACTGACTAATAAGGAAGACATGGTTTTCCAATTGAAGAAAGCTTTGTATGGACTCAAGCAAGCCCCCAAAGCCTGGTATGCTAGATTAGACAAATACATACTGAAGCTTGGATTCAATAAAGGTACTACTGACAACAACTTATACTTCAAATTGGATCATGATAAAGAATTAATTATTGAAGTCTTTGTTGATGATATTATTTTTGGAGGAGATGATAATCTATGTATGAGGTTTGCTGATGAAATGAAGAGTGAATTTGAGATGAGTATGATTGGAGAAATGAAGTTCTTTTTGGGATTGCAAGTTACTCAGTTAGACAAGGGGATCTTCATATCTCAGTCCAAATATGTGAGAGAACTATTGAAGAAGTTTGGCATGGATGATTCAAAACCTGTTGGTACTCCCATGGTAACTGGATGTAAGTTGACATAGAATGATGATTCTTCTAAGGCAAATCAAACAAGATACAAATCAATGATTGGTGGATTGCTCTACTTAACTCAGACTAGACTAGACATTATGAATGTTGTATGTATGGTTGCTAGATTTTAGGCTAATCTAAAATAATCTCATGTGACTGTTGTTAAGAGAATCTTCAGGTATCTAAAAGGAACAATTGATTTTGGGCTTTGGTACCCTAAGGATGATGATCTTACTTTAAATGCATATACTGATGCAGATTGGGCAAGAGATGTAGATGATAGAAAGAGTACTAGTGGTGGTGCTTTCTTCCTAGGGAAGAAGTTGGTGTCTTAGTTTAGCAAAAGGTAGAATTCCATTTCTCTATCTACTGCTGAAGCAAAGTATATTGCTGCTGTAAATAATTGTACTCAAGTGATGTGGATGAAACAGATGCTAAAAGATATCAAAGTAGTATATGATGAACCTATTTCCATATACTATGATAACTCATGTGCAATTAACATATCAAAGAATTTGGTGCTACACTCTAAGACCAAACATATATCAATCAAGTTTCACTTTCTGAGGGAGAAAGTGAGTGAAAAAGAAGTTAGACTGGGGTATGTGCCTACCAAAGAACAGATTGTAGATATTTTCACTAAGCCATTGCCAAAGGATACTTTTGAGTATCTCAGAGGGATGATAGGGGTGATTAACCCTCTTGATATGAACTAGGATGCATTAACTTGCATCAATCCGTGCATTTCATGATCATATTCTGATCTGGATTGATGTTTCTGTGGCTACTACTCAGGGGGAGTAGTCAGATGTGCAGATATGTGGTTTAGAGCTTGCATGTGGAAAGATAATGTTTATCTTTTCCATCGCTGTCAAAGGGGGAGAAAAGTCATGTGAAAAATTGTTGCCTATCTAGAGTAAAAAGTCTTGTGGGGAGAAGATCTTGCAAAAGAAGTCAAGGAAGAAGCGTCAGAATCTAAGGAGGAATAAGTGTTGATTGAGAGTTGCGTTGATGGTGTTTTTCACATCATGTGTTGCCATCAATGCCAAAGGGGGAGATTTTTAGATGTTGTGGTTGTGTGGCTGATATGTGGTTGTCATTGATGTCAACACTATTAGCATTTGATGTATTGAAGGCTATATATGTCGAGGATATTGAGAAAATTGTTAAAGAAAGAGTTCCAGGTTCCCAGTGGAACTATGAAGGTCATGAAGGTGTCTTGTTCTGTACATTGAAGATCAATTGCTGTGGACTAAAGGGTTTATTGTTGAGTGTATCTAGTCCATTCTCTAGAAGTTTCAGAGGTCCGCGTGAAGATTTGTTCAAAATTATGAAGATCTGTGTTCTAAAAGTGTTTTTGTGGTCTCTGTCAGTGTTCTTGATTAAAGTTGGTATAATTTTGGTAATTCTAGTTGTTGTGGATGTTTCTTTGTTGTTTCTTGGTGTTCTTGGATGTTTCTAGATCATGCTCTATCTTTGTGGTATGTCCACATTGATCGGTGTGCTCGTGGTCGAAGATTTTTCTCTGTATGTTCAATTTTTCATGTTCTTGGCCAACATGATGGGTGTAACGTGTGGTGGATCTTCGAGGTGAAATTAATTGAAGTATTTTTTAATTTGGGTCTCCACTATGTTGTGGCCAACCTTGGTGGATTCGCATTGAAAATTTATTTGTAAATTTGGGCCGACATTGAAAACATGTTTTATATTTCTGGCCGACTAAGTTGTTGATGTAATCTCATGTTGTGGATATATAAGAGTGATTGTTTCATCGATGTAGATCGTGCTCAGTGTGCTCCCATGCATATATGTGCAAATATCATTCAATTGCAGAGCAGAGTGTGAAGAAGACTGAGTGAAGTGTGAAGAAGTTTGAGCGAAGTGTGAAGAATTTTGAGCGAAGAGTGAAGAAGGTTTTTTGTGCTTAACTAGAACTGTAATCAAGCTTGTGTAGAAGCTATTTTCTTAGTTCACAATTTGGATGGTTTTAATCCAAACTTTTCTTTGGACAATGAGTCCTCTTTTGTATTTGAGCAGTGAGCTCTAGGCAGTGTGCCTAAATGCACATTCCCATTATTTCTCATTATACTTTTAATGGGGTATAATATTGTGGACTAACCTCCACCGTGGGTTTTCCCCTAACAGGGTTTCCATGTAAAAAATATTGGTACTCTCTGTGTTTCTAATGTGTTGAATGTTTATGGTTTATTGTTTATTCATCAGATCTGAGATTGAGTTAAATAAAGTTTGAAAAGATTTAAGTATTCTGTGACAACTGATTCACCCCCCTCTCAGTTGTTTGTCCTTGTTTTTCCAACAATCTATACATCTATATGCAACATATCGATAAATTAATCTATTTGAAATTATAAAATTTTCAACACCTACACTTGGAAATCAATCTAATTTTTAATTGTAAATGTAAGTTTACAATGAATAAGAAAAATGAACATTATAAATGAACACAATGTCTACTAGGTCATAGCCAAAGTAAAGTCTTGAAAGACTTTACTTGAATTGTAATCTTGCAGTTTGACATGCTCTTTACAACCTCCTAGCCATTTGACGTGCCTGCTACAACAAACAAATATAATAGAACAAACAAACATGGACAATAGTTATTGAAATAAATAAAAATACATACTAGTTAGTGAACAATATAGAACAATAATTGAAACTTAGAGCCATTTGAACAAAAAATCCTTAATTATTTGGTGTGTTGACAAAGACATTTACCAAACTGCCCACCATGAACATTGCTGCACCACCTCTCCTTGTTCTCTCGTGCTTGCAAGAAAATATTTACAACCACGGGTAGTCACAACCAAGGCTAGTAACATACAAACATCATATGACCTTTGAAATAATGCATGTACAACACCACATAATTAATCAAGTTCAACATATTAAAAGTTCCATATGGAATACATAAATATATGTAAAAACATATAAATGTTAATAGAATTGTATACCAAGATTTATTCAACTTATATTCATGTTTCTCATCACCCTGTTTCTCATCACCCTTGGATATATGAGGAATGTGCAAAGGATGCCATTCAATGGTCTGTAGTATGGAGAGGATATTATTAGAGGAGAATAATTGTGAATGCCG
>VDFB02117756.1:0-71214 GCA_007258455.2 Sequoia sempervirens | reverse complement strand
TTGAGGTGCTGAGGCATGTGCCACTGCAGTTGCTGATTGATGGAAGTGTCATTCAGGCGAATGACCGATATGATTTCTCTCGGTGGTATTCTTCGGCTATCACGGGGCGTGGTTTCTTCGATGCAGCACAGGCGGATTCAGCCAGGGTACATAAGGCTATGGCCAATATCATAGATGGAGTTCAGAATACTTTCGAGGCCATATTTGCTAGGCAGTTGAATCCTGATGAAATAAGTTTTGATAATTTGAGGGGTTTGCTGGTTCCCTTCTTCGCAGACATTAAGACCTTTGTACAAGATGACTTTGAGAATACCTCTACATTCTCCACTTTGATCCAGAACACGCAAGACTCCTTGGCTGCTTGGAGAAAATCTTGTACAAGGCACGAGCATTCAGTCACGGTGTTAGAGTTTCAGTTGGATTGTGTTCCACCGATTTCAGCTCAGGAGGTTGAGGCCATACTTAGCAGATTTGTTGAGTCCAAGGGTCCAACCATGATTTGTCGATCCATCCGTTCATAACCTTTTGATATTCAGCCATACCTTCCAAAGCCTCATCCCTTTTCCCCTCCAAGTGCGTCAACTGAGATAGCCTCGTTTGAATCTGGTCCTCTCCCCAATTGACCTCTTCGCATTCTTCCTCCAGGACTTGTTCTAAGGAAGTTTTATCCATGGCACCTATGTTCTCTGAATAGAAAGCTTCGTAAATGGGTAACGATAAGTCTCTGATGGGGGCACTTTCTGTTTCTTGCTCCACATCTTTTAACATAGAATCTCTGAGCGTCCCTTCATTCTCATTCCTACTCAAATCATTTTCAATCAACACTCCGGTGAAGGCAGGCGTATCTTCTGAAAACTCCTCCCCTTCCGAGCTTTGCAACGTGAGGACTTCTTTCTTAACAGGCTTGTACGTACCCAAACCAGTTTCCATGAATAAAACATCACTATTTTCACCACACTCTGTGATCATCAATTTGAGCCGCGGTGTACTTTCAATTTTTATCTGATTTGGAACTTCCTTCCAAGGCAACCACATGTGGGAGAAGTCAGTCGCAATGTATCCATTCAATTTTCTGGACCAATCTCTGCTCAATAGCATGCCATAACCATCCGGTATATCCACCACTGATATGTCGATGCGACTCTGAATTCTGGGGTCCGCCGCTAGCTGCATATGAATACCATTTAATTCCCCTACAACTGGAACTTCAGTCTTATCCAGCTGAGTCACCTTCTTGTTGGTCTTGAGCGGGATTACACCTAACGCCTGACATACCTTCAAAGGCATGACATTACTTGATGCACCGGAATCAATCAAACAATTGTGTAGTAACTTTCCAAAAATTCTAACTGAGACCAGAAACGGGGCTGGCTCGCCTTTTCCCTGATAGAAAATGACTGGCTTCTTCCTTTCATCTACTGAAGCATTCTTCTTTTCACTTTTTCTCGCTTCATCGGCTTGATTGCCTGCACCAACCTGCCTTTGAATTTTGCTTGTTTCGTTTCTTTGCTTTTGCCCACGGTGAATATTGAACCGCTTCTTTTTATCTTCGATCCATGACTTTTCGTGAGCTGCTTTGAAGAACTACCGGCCACCCACGGCTCGGAGGTTGTTATGGAAGCTTCCTGCGGTCAGCCTGGTGCTATGGAGGCATCTCTTTCTACCTACATTGCACTCCCTGCGACAGATCTAGACCGGTGGTGTTCACAGGAGGATTCCTTGATGGACTAGATATTTCTTGGGAAGTATTCTTCACAATGGGCGTTTCATACACACTTTTTAGAATTGTATCTCTGACTTCTGAAATCTTCATTAACTCATGTAAGGGGAGACTAACCTTCATCCTTTTGAACTCTTCTAACACATAAGAGCCAAGTCTTTTCACGTCCTCTCTAGGAAGACTTTCCTTTTGTCTCTGCTCGGGTTGATGAATTGGCTGCTGAATAACTTGTTGTCCTCCTCCGCCTTGCATTGCATTCTGTCGTCTGTACTCTGGAGAATCTCTAGGTAAACCTGGGTTATTGCTTGCGTTGGGATGTGGCGGAGTTGTAAAATTATTAGGAGGTATTGATGATGTAAGTGGCTCTTTCTGATGATAATTCCTTTGATACACTTTAGGAGCTTCACCTCTAGTGGTTTGAAAAGCTTGTACCTCCCTACTTCCTTCTACCAAGACGCTGTTGTTGAGAGGTGGAAAAACATAACCATCTCTATGAAGAGGTTCTTCTGGTGATGCATATGCGGCGTGCACTTCTGATGGTACTTGAAACTCTGGCATCCCCACGGGAGCGTTTGCTGAAGCTGATGGAAATTGTTGATTGACTGGTGGGGGCGTGTAACTCTGATACTCAGGCGAAAAATTGCAATCTTCTATTATCAACGCCTGATCATATCTGGGTGCCGGGACTAATTCATATCCTGTAATTGGAGGGTTTTCTGTGACCTCTGTATTCCTTGTTTCACTTTTGAGAATACCAGCCACGACTTGGAATTCATGGCACTGAAGCTCAGAGTGCTGGTTCGTGTTATGTAACCTACACCATCCTGACGAGGCAGTTTCGGCCATATAAACTCTATCTGCAGGACGGTTTTCAGGAGGTGGTGGATTGTCCAATGGTGACGGGACACCTCCGTTGTTGGGCCCAGTATTCCAGGACCTCCTCTGGAATCCTTGACTGTTATTTCTATACCCATGACTGTTTTCATAACTATATCCTTGATGGGTATCTTGATGACTTGGAGGATTATGTTGATATCCTCGGTTAGCACCTTGGTGTGCCTGATAATTTCGTGGCATAGCTTGTGTCTGATTATTTTGACTTTTGAGGTGAGTCACCTCAGCTGACAGCCTCTTCACTTGTTCTATCAAATCTTTCATTTCATCTTTCTCCTCTGAAATTTTCATTGGCGGCGCTGTGTTTTGGAGATAAACAGGCTGTGGGACTTGCGTCTGGGACAAAGGCATCCCAGGATGGAGAACTAACTGACTTGATGGGGCTTGAACTTGGTAAGCTGGCTGTGGGATCGCATTTAATGCCGGAACTTGTTGATTCCACGTTGAGCCAAACATTGGCATTTGATTGTTTGTTGTAGCCAGGCCGGTGTAGAGTACAGGCCCAGTTATATTCTGTCCTAAACCTTGACTTACTTCAACAGCTTTAGCGTAAGCTTGATTTATATTTGCTGGAGTGGGGTGAGATCTTACGAACATTGCAGTCAAAGGATCAAGTGCTGAATAGTAGCTTTCTCGGGCGTCATCAATGACATAAGGAGTGCATAACCTATTGAGGGCCTTTTGGAACCTATTGTTGAATGCATGGATGGGCTCTTTGTCTTGTCTTCTCACTTCTGCAAATTGACGATAAAGCTCTACAGGGGTGGCTGGTATACCAAATTTTCCGATGAAGGCCTCCTTCATCTGCTCCCATGTCCTTATAGACCCTACTGGTAGGTGAATGAACCAAAAATGAGCCTCTTCTCCCAAAGAATATGGAAATAGGCGGCAAGCCACGTCTGCGTACCCAATCTGCCTATTGCGTAGGTGACCTTCAAACATCTTGATATGGTCCTCGGCCGTGTAGTTAACATCATTGGCAATGAACTTAGGACAAAAATTTTCAGGATTCTTTGGCATCTCATGGTAGTCTTGAAACTCTAGCGGAGACGGGTTGGTAACCAACCATGTAGCACCGTTTGGAGCGGGTTGACCTCCTTGCTGACCTCCTGGTTGACCTCCTAGTTGAGCCATTGCTTGAACTGGTAGTCGCCTTTGATACACAATCACTTGGGCTGGCTGTTGCACAACAGCTTGAACTTGTCTTGGCTGAGTAAACCTCGAAGCACTAGGTGGAGTTTTGAATGGACTAGAAATTTCTTCTCCGCTTTCTTCGCTTGGCTGAACTTCTTCGTTTGATAAAAATTCTTCACTTGACTTGACTTCTTTACTTGAATGAACTTCTTTCTTCTTCCTTGATCTCGTAGGTAGCTCTAACTCTACAAAATCTTTATATGAATTGGGCGTAGACCTCAAGATTCTCTTCAACTTGTTTGGCGAAAATGAACTGATACGATCCAGGATGTAAATGCTTCTTCTATTGGCGGCGTGCGGGATTGTTCAACTCTGATAGGACACCATCTTGACTCATGATAATTTTCTCCAATGGAACTTTTGTACTTCAAACCCTTTCTACTTCAACCCAACTATATGCTGTAGCTGTTAATCGCCCTCCCTCTAGCGCCAATTCTGTTGACGTGGTTTTTGAGACCGCACCAACACAGAATAAAGTTGCCAATGGCTTCCCTATTCTCTCTTGATCAAAGTATTCCGCACGCTAAGATTGCCAGAAAGTTCGTGCGTTCGACTCCAAGGTTCCTTGAGTGCGAATAGGCTCAGTTTGGCTCGATGTGATATTGCTGGTATGTTCAAGGGGACTTACACAATTGTTCGGCGGCTAACAACAAACAGTAGACTAAGGGCTTTTGTGTGATTCAAATGATTTGGCAGGTGAGCGCAAGTTTCCTAATTCTAACCGGAAATGTGCGGAAAGTAAAGGGGGTTTAGGGCCTAAGAAACTAACATTCTATTCTAAATGCAGGATATGTGGGGCTTCGTTTCAATAGACTTCAACCAGATTTCACCTAGCCTCCGTCGGACAGCCTCAGTAAAATCGGTGCAATCTTCAAGGGATAGCAAAAGATGTTCAAGTTATAATTTAACATACATACACCATCAGAACGACGCATATAAGTACGTAAACTACAACCGAAGTTAAACACAAAATAATCTCCAGTCGACCACGCAAGGCGAACTTATCATCAACAAGCCGCTAGTGGTATGGAATAAAGCGAAGCTATCTCAATAAAACACCACACATCAAAGTAAGCTACTTGCATGAATTTAATCTACTTGGATACGAAAGGAAGAAGAAACCTTGCTAGCATTTCATGACAAGACGAATTCCATCATCAATGAAAAGGTCTATTATCATGTCGTGTTACAATAACCACCTTCTTCGTGCTTTCAAGCGGCACCCTCTTCTTCTCCAATGATGCAAAAATGCTCTCATGTGCTACACTATCTAGCTCTAATGCTCTCTCAATGTCTACTCTGATTCTAACGCCTCTACTCTAATGATTACAAATGAGGGGGACTCCCCCTTTATATAGCTAGCCAAGTCCCAAAAGACGGCTAGGGTTACAATCAATAGAGTGGCCAGAATCGTGCCACCTCAGCCCTAAATAATATTGCCCTAAAAACCGCCACAGAGGAGAGTGGGGTAATAAATGCACCATAATGTCCACCATCATCCTTCTAGAAGATTCCGTTTGCAGACGCGTTCACACTGTCCTTGATCTTCCTTCTTGACTTTGTTCTTTGACTTCTTCCACTTGAGGATCTTCATCCTTGTCACTTGAGTTAACACTTAGCCAATTTCTTGCAACTTTTTCTTCCTTCGAAGGTTGAGACTCATCTTCATCGTTCTTCATCACTTCAAGTCATCACGCTTGATCTCGACATTCCTCCTGCAAAACAAGCAAGGAGAGGGGTATTAGAATACTTCATGATATAAACTTAACTCACTCACCTGATCCTCACGCTTTGATCTCCAAGCGTTCATCGCCAACTTTGCGTTCAAGTTCATGCCTTAGACAAACTTCATCTTTGAGAAATTCATTTCACCTGCTGGAGCTCTAATAACCTCGATTTTATTCATTTCTGGCTCAAGAAAACTATCTTCACGAAGGATTGAAGCAAATTCACCTAGGCAGTTTCTTTCAAATTCATCGTCTGGAGGATCTTACCTTGAAAACACGTTTTCTTCACCTTTGCCTTAGAAAATTTTCAAATTTTCCTTAGGAAAACTCATCAATCCTGTGTCCATCAAAAATATTCACCCTGAAGGCCGAAGCGAAGCATGGAAGACTTTAAAATCCACTCCTCATCGACAATCTTCGATACCCAGAAGAAAATTTCCACCAGAACGCGTCGAACTCATGGGTACCCAACGAACGGGTTCATTTAATTTTCTTGGATTTTGAACCTTAGAAAATATTTCCCTGTGAAATTTAAATTCGTTCTTCGACCTTCTCTGAGAATTTTGCTCTGACTTGGAAAATTTTTATCAATCTTGTGGAGCTGGCATTCACTGACTTTACCTCAGGGGACTCATTTGTGCTTCAAGAAAAATTCTACCACTTCTCCAGACTTAGGCATTTTTCTAAGGGAGAAAATATTTTGTGCCTTCGAAATTTTTGAAATCATCTCTTTGGAAAATTTTGCCGTAAAATTTTTGTATCCAGCTCGATCCATTTTGCCTGTGAAAATATCAACTCCACTTAGAAAATTTTATTCATAGAGGTGCCTGGCACATTTTATTTTTCACTCACCATCTTGGATTTTATTTCACACTTGGAAAAAATATTCATTTGAAGTCCCAACGCCTTAGAGAAATATTTCATCACCTTTCTTTGTTTCACTTTGCCATCCTTGGCGCATAGCATGCTGAGAAAAGAAAACCACGCCTTAGCAATTTATTTCCACCCTTTTGCAATATTTTCTAACACCTATATCACTCATCACCCTCAACGCCTTTGAAAAATTCTCTAACACCTTGTAACTTTTAGGCGCCTAGCACACACATGAGGGAAAATCACGCCTTAGACACTTTCACCACCTCACACGCCCTTTAAAAAAAATCTCTAATACCTTGAGCGCCTAACACTTGAGGAGGGATAACCACGCCTTTGAAGTATTCACTCACTTTTTACTTCCTTTACCACCTCCATTTACTTATTACAATCCAAACATGGGCGCATTTGAGGCATAGAGGAGGATGAGTTTTGTTGACTTGTTGACTCCTTAGCTGCATGGGCGCATTTAGCATAGGGAGGTGGATAAAACACATGCAACGCCACCTTGCCTTCCTTATTTTGTCTTCACTTGCATGCATTTGGGCGCATTTTGGAGGGTGAGGAGGATAAGAATAGTTGACTTCCTTGACCAGCTTCTAACTTAGGCGCATTTCAGCCTTGATGGAGAAAAAAACGCATTTATGTGACTCTTGATCTTCTAGTTTTTGTCTTTATATGGCAGCTTTGGGCGCATTTCTTATGTAGTGAAGGATGAACTTCTTTGACTTTTCTTGGACTTTTTGCATCTTGGGCGCATTTTGCCCTGTGTGAAGGATATACCTTATACTTAGAAATTTTTTTATGCCTCCTCACTAGCTGGCGCATTTTGTCATGTCTTCTGGATGAAGTTCCAGACTTAGACATTTTTACCTTCAACTGCTAGCGTTCATGCCCCTGCTATTTATAGTAAATCCTCTGATTCTCAAACTTCGAAAGCTCAGATTGCCCTGAAATTTTGACCACTGGACCTCCATGACCTGGTATCCTGTCAACATTGCCATTCTGAGCTGACTTACTAAAAATAGCACATTTTGGGAAGTGTTTTGCTATTTATAGTAACCTCTCGTTTCCGGTACTTCCACAGCTCCGATTAGCTTGAAATTTTAATGAGGCGCTCCTCACCACGCACCTCGCTATCAAGACCAATGAGCGCGCCAATTCTACTATTTTTAGCCAGCTTCAATTTGACTTACTTTATAAACAGTAAGTGCTCGACGATTTGAAATTTCACCGCCAGATAGCCTTTAAGAACGCTGGATCGCAAGTGGTTTACATCGGATTTTGAAGATTTTGACTTTGATGCTCTATATTTAGGTTCAAGTCGGAAACCCTAATTTGCTTTGCATGCGTATCAAATGAACTCTCGTCGTATAATCGGCGATCACCATGACTCTAACTACCGGTATACGCTGGGCATACCGCTAAAAAGTTCTTTAATCGGCGAGAATCCGTTTGCATGTCACACCATCGCTGGCTCGAAAACCCATCGAATATCCGTATTACGCTGTTAAACCCTCGACATGCAAAACCCTAAAAATAGCCCTGGCGTCAATCGGGAAGTTGTCATCCTCGACTTGCATGTTATATCATCGTAAGGTCTCAAAACCCGAAGGAATATCCTATTACGCAGCAGCACCGCATTCCGACTTCCGAAATTGCGTATCGAAGTCGCACCGCTAAAAATAGTAAATTGGTCCGCTTTCGCCAAATTTGGTGCGCGCAGCAACCGATATACCGAATGCCGTGTGGTGATGATCTGAACCTCAAATAGCCTACAAGAATTGTCCGAATTTCACACTTACTAAAATAGTAAGTAAATTCTAATTTGATGAAATTTTGCCGAGAACCCGGCTGAAACATACCGAATACTCAATGTCAAACTCAAATTTCTGGGTTATTCACCTCGTTTGACTTCAAATTGGCCGGAAAGACTCAAACCCTAATTTCAGACTTGGCCAAATTAATGTTTAAACTTGTAGACGGGAACGTCCCCAGAAAGCAGACCTCAGAAAAGAGATAGACAGAGAGAGAGAATCAAAACCAAAGCCAAAAGACCGCAATGGAGCTGTAATTAGGGGGTCCCATCTGAATGTAGCTATGCGAAAAAAGGTCACAACAAGACCTTTGTACAGACTTTGAGAATACCGCTACATTCTCCACTTTGATCCAGAACACGCAGGACTCCTTGGCTGCTTGGAGAAAATCTTGTACAAGGCACGAGCATTCAGTCACGGTGTTAGAGTTTCAGTTGGATTGTGTTCCACCGATTTCAGCTCAGGAGGTTGAGGCCGTACTTAGCAGATTTGTTGAGTTGGCAATCAGAGAGAAGGCAAATGGGAACACACTACTGGACGAGGAGCTTCTAGAAGACTGAATATGGATCATTTATTGCATTTGCTATTTTTGGGAGTGAGTGGGAATCTTTGATTCATTTAATGTACCACTCCCTATTCTGGCAGTTTTTAGGGTTAGGGCTGAGGTGGCGCGATTCTGGCCCCTCTATTGATTGTAACCCTAGCCGTCCTTTGGGACTTGGCTAGCTATAAAAGGGGAGTCCCCCTCATTTGTAAGGCATTAGAATTAGAAATTAGAGGTCAGAGATTAGATCAGAGCTAGAATTGAGATAGAGTTAGAGCTAGATTGTAGAGCATTTTTGCATAATTTGGAGAAGAGAGAAAGTTTTCCCTTTGAAAACTTTTGAAGAGATTGTTGTGTAACACATTTTATGATAATAGATCTTTCATTGATGATGGAATTCGTCTAGTCATGAAATGCTAGCAAGGTTTCTTCTTCCTTTCGTATCCAAGTAGCTTAGTTCATGCAAAGTAGCTTACTTCGGTGTATGGTGTTTTATTGAGATAGTTTCTTTATTCCATACAAATTACTCAATGCTTGTTGATGATAAGTTCGCCTTTAAGTGGTCGACTGAGATTATTTTGTGTTTAACTTCGGGTTGTAGCCTACGGTTTTATATACGCCGTTTCATGGTGTATGTATGTTAAATTATAACTTGAACATCTTTTGCTATTTCCCTTGAAGATTGCAACGACAGGTCGTCCGATGGAGGCTGTGAAACTGCCATTCATTGAAACAAAGCCCCATATACCCTGCATTTAGAAGAGTATAAATTTCTTAGGCCCTTTCCCCTTTACTTTCCGTATATTTCTTATTAGTTTTAGGAAAAAGAACCACATTGCCAAATCATACACATGAGAACCCCCTTCAAAATCATACATTAACTGCTGACTGCAAGAAATCTGGACAATTGTGTAAGTCCCCTCGTACGAACACAGCAATACACATCAACCAAACTGGGTCTATTCGCACTTAAGGAACCTTGGAGTTGAACATGCGAACTTTCTCGCAATCTTAGCGCATGGAATACTTTGATCAAGAGAGAACGGAGTAGCCCCAAACTATTTTGTTCTGCCTGTTTGGTATGGTCACAAAAACCGCATCAACAGATCCCATGAAGGTCTCACATCTGCATTATGGTGTCACAAGATAGTCCATTGGATTGACAAAATAAATCCATAAAACAATGGATTCTTATATGTTTGTTGAGAAACCTTATAATGCAAGAAGATATTTTACGGGACTAGAGGCCTACTGTTGGCTCTATTGATGGCAGTTGCATACCACTGCCTAAAAGTTACATCCAATATCTGAGGCTCCTTCCAAGGCCTTACCTAAGGTGTTTACATACACATTATGGTCACTCCCAATATCATTACTATGAGGCAATTGGTGATAAGCAATCATATAGCTAAAACTGTTAGAATATTTGACAGTTTAAGAACAAACCAAGTTAGAATACTTGACAGTTTAAGAACAAACCAATGACACACAAGAGTAAGGGTTGGTATTCCTTCTATTGAATTTACACTAGATATTACATTTTCATACTCTTCATTGAAAAATATTAACTTTTTTGTTAGCATTTTAAAATCTAATTCTTGATTGTAATTTCATTCAAATGCCTTGCAGATAAAACACAGATCAAAGAATGCATACCAAAAATAAAGGTAATCCCCTTCCAATTAGCCATAAATGGATCAATGGAGGGAAATAATCTGTAGTTTTTCATTTTATGGAAAAAAATAATGCTGACTAGAACATCTAAAGATCTATCTTGATGTTTCAAACAGAATTTGTAGAAATGGTAATTTATTAGAAAGATGTAAATGAATGAATAGTACCATCTTAGTCCAATTGGTCAAGAATAGTGAGATGAATAATAGGATGCAAGTCTGACTTGAGATGCCACAAAGTAATCCTGTCCACAAACCCTGCAAACAAATACATTACATATAGTGAGAAAATTAATTAAAAAAATGCTATCTAATCGTATCCACAAACATTTGTGCATAATGTAGGAAGAAAAAGACTGTTTCCTTCTCTTAAGAAAATAATGGAGCAATAATGCACAGAGATTTAGTGCAGATACTATTAATACTCAGTATGGTTAAAATGGTTACTGTTTTACACATAAATAAAGTAAAAATGGCCCAGCATCTATATTGTCATAAGTTGTCAAGACATTCATTGTAAGATATTTTAGTCAGCAAGATTATTACGCATTTGGTAAAGAGACTTAAACCCAAAGGAACAATGAAGTGAAATACAAATTTATATGTTTAACCACTCTTCTGGTTGCACATGTGGACATAATATCAAGAAATATGCAATTATAAATTATAATTATCTATTCTAGTATGAAAATGCAATCCTATTGAAGATCTATGGTAGTGCAAAGACAACTTTCTATATTTTCTTATCAAAGAATGCAATGAGAGACGAAAAGAAAGTTCCTTACTCAAATCTCTCGTAAAGATATTTAGTAGGATCGTGTCACGAGCTAAGCTTTTTCTACAAAAGATGTGTCATGTCCGCTTTCCATTCTTACGCATCCATCATAGTCCGAAATGAAGAACTCATCAGGAGACTCCAAGTACCTCGTGGTGGTCAAAGTTGGAGAAGAATATCGTATGACAAGTACTGCAGACCACTGTACCCATCAAAGTGACAGACCTTCTCCAGCTATGCCTCAACTAGGAATGTCAATCACAAACGTAGTCGGTGATGAACAACGCTAGTAACAAGAAGGCCGAAGGAAGGAGATGGTAGCAGAACCTCCACCCGAGCGTGAACAAGTCATTGACCCAATGTTGCTAACAGTAAACATCAGGAAGAGACTGGCGATTGTGCAAATGGAATCGGAGGGAAGAATCTAACAAATACAATCGTCGATGGAGGATCGGGAGTCAACGTACTACCTGAAGACACATGGAAAAGTCTTAGGAAACCTACACTCTGGCCACCCACATCCAATTGGTGGGCACCGACCAGCATGGCATCAAACCCCTAGGAACACTGATGGCACAAAAGGTGACGATCAGGACAACCATTCTTGCCAAAATTTGTAGTCATTCCACTACAGAAAAAAGTGTACAATGTGTTGACGTGGTTTTTGCAACCGCACCAACACAGAATAAAGTTTCCCAACGGATACCCTACCCTCTCTTGAACAAAGTATTCAGCATGCTAAGATTGCAAGTAAGATCATGCTTTCAACTCCAAGGTTCCTTTAATGCGAATAGACCCAGTTGGCTTGATGTGATTTGCTATGTTCTTATGAGGGGACTTACACAATTGTTCAGGATACGTGCAGTAAACAACAAGTAAATGCTTTGAAAGGGATTTTCGTGTGAATGATTTAGCTTTGAAGTGCGAGTTTCCTAAAACTAACCAAAAGTGTGCGGAATTGAATGGCTGCAGAGATTTCGAAAATCTAAATTCTAACCTAAATGCAAAGGGTGTTATGCTCAATTTCAATGAACTTCAAACAAACGTTGTCTAGCCTCCTATTGGACAGCTTCGACAAAGTTAGTGCAATCTTCAAAGGATAGAAAGGATGTTCAAATCACGATTCAATAATGCAAGTACCATCACAACGATGCATAACTACACATGAATCTTGATCGAAGTTAAGTATAAAGCGTTCTAGTTGACCACGCAAGACAAGCTTACCATCAGTAAGATTGTTAGTGGTATGGATCAAAGAAGCTCACTTACATCAAACATAAGCATCCACATCTAACTATTAGCATGAAATTAAGTCCTAGTTGAAGTCAAAGTAAGAAGAAACCTCACAAACTACTCACAACAAAGTTTAAATTCACCATCAATGAAATGCTTTATTATGATTAGCCTTCGTGACAATCTCTTACAAAAATTCTCAAAGGGAGAATTCCCCTTCTTCTTCAAACAATGCAATGAAAACTACTCTAACTCAAAAATATCTACTCTCTATTCTGCTCCAATATCCACTAATTGCTGACTACTTCTGATTCTAACTATTACAAATGAGGGGGACTCCCCCTTATATAGCTGGCCAAGTCCAACGGACGGTCCAGATTGAATTACAATGGAGGGCTCAGATCGAGCCACCTCAGCCCTAGACAAGTTTTGCCCTAAAAACCGCTAGAAGGTGGAGGAGTGGTGTCATAAATGATCCCAAAATAGCAGATTCCTCCTTGACCACTATGAGCAATTAATGCCCACTACCCTTCTAGAAGATTCTCGTCCATGACTCGGATTCCCTTGTTCTTCTCTCTGACCGCGTATGCTACGAATCGGGCCAGCACCTCATCAACTTCCTCCTCAGAAATCGACGGAGTAAGATTAAGCTGATATTCCAGGATAGCCGCCATTTGCTCATGTTTATCACAAGACTTTCCCCAAGCCTCTATAGAATCCTGCGTACTCTGGATAATTGCTGAAAATGTCAAAATGTTCTAAAAGTCTAGTTGAGAGAACATCTTCATCTTGGAGAAGAAAGGTTGCAATCTTGCCTTTAGTCCTTCAAGTTCAACCTCCTCAGGAGCTAGCCTCTTGGCGAATAATGCATCTAATGTGTTGAGGATACCTTCGTGAATATTCCTCATCGCTTTCTTGATCTTGGAGGACTCCACAGTTGCCGTGTCAAAGAAGCCCTTTCCAGTGAATGCAGCTGAATGCCACCCACGAAAATCATATCTGTCGCCTGCCTGGATCACTCCATTCACCAAAGTTTGCGTGGGCACACGCATCAAAACAGCAAGGCGAGGAATAGTTTAGTCTTGAAAAATATGGGTGTCTCCCCAAGCTTGCTCGACACCATCTAAGCGTGAGAGGATACCAGATGCATTCTGAAACAATGAGACAAGATCGGCCATGAATTTTTCTGCCTCAGTGCGGACACCGCTTACCCACTTGTCTCCCTCTCGTATAGCTCTCCTCATCTCCTCAAGCCCACTGATTGGCTCTCGTGGTAGCTCAGGCGGAAGTTCTACCACTGGATTCTCTTGAGCAACTGGATGTGCTAGATGTTGCACATATTCGACCAATGCCTTGTGCTCCTTTTTCAACCTTTTATACTTCCCTTCCTTTTTCACCAGCCTGTCCCTCAATGCCTGGAATGAACTTTCAGCTTCCTCAACCACTTGCGCTCCGGAGGGACGTCCCAATTCAACTGTGGTGACCGTGTAATTTTCTGGCATTGCGTCACTTAAATCATGATCCTCTCTTGGAACAGCAATATGGAGGCTGCATGAACCGGCCTCATTAGTCTCCATCTTCGAATACTTCCTTGCTCTCTTCCTTTTAGGTGACTTACTTGTTCTGTTTAGAAGCTCCTCCATTTCGATTGCCAGATCAGCATCATCGTCCTGATCCCTCCTGATTGCCTGTGAGAGCCAATTGCGCTGAATGTTGTAAATAATAAGGGGTTGCTCTTCAGTTGCCTCGACTTCTCGAACCTCCCCTCGAGCAATATTTTGCTGAGGCTCATCTATCTCCATACATTGATTCCTCTCCTCATGGGCTTCAACCCTTGATTCTATAACATCCTCCTCTTCTTCGAAAACATGATCAAAGTGGGTGTCCGTTTTCGTTTCCTCACCTTCATCCGGCTGATTGGCACCTTCAGGATCATTGACACTTTGAGTATCGTATTCTCTCAGCATTGGTTGGTTAACCTCTCCAACCTATGGCTCTTCATTCCCTCGAGCCCTCTGATCTGCAAATAGTGAGACTTCGCGCACGCTGGAGGATTGGGTCACCAACTGAGTAGATGATGTGTCCTCTGATCCCTGAGGTTCCAGCTGAACAGGTTCTTCCTGCTGGGGTGGCTCCACAGCCCGGACAATTTGTTTCTTCCTTTTTGCCAACACCGGTGGCCTTTTATCACCCATGAGGTCGTACATGAGGGAAATTGACCTTCTCCTCAATCTGTGAATACGCTCCTCTACCCAGGCTCTTGTAAAAGTCAAAACGGGAATAGACAAGGTGTCTAAATCCGTAATCTCCGGCTCAGCCCAATCTAGTGGTGGAATCGGTGTATTCTTTACTGATTCATAATATGGATGAATTAGCCTTGTATCCTCTTCGACTTGATCCAGCACTTGGACCACTTCACATTCTCTGATTAGTTTGAGAGGCAACCTCGAAAACATTCTTTTCCTAATCTCAGCCTCGTCTCCAGCATTTGCCCAAAAATCTTCTAAGTGAGCTCTCTGTCTGTACTCCTCACCCTGAACTGTTCCAATTTTTCCACGAGGATCAAAATCCTGCCGGCTGGTATGAAGAGTCAACCTATAGAACTTCAATTCATCTTCAGCCTCCTTGGTTGCCTGCAAAGCGGGGCATTCTTCAAGTGAGTTTCCCAAAACAATGGGAAAATGCAAACCTCCCTTCTTTTTTCTCCTTATAATTTTGTCGTAGGCTACCAGTTGCCTAGATAGCTCAAGTAGTATCATCCTGTTCGTGGGGTACCTTGGTAATTTGTAGACGTATGAGTCGTACCCCGACAGCCTTAAATAAGTAAACTTCGGGAATTGGACGAACCAAAACCCATACTCTTCTATCAACATCTATCCCTCTTCAGATATTCTCTATTGCAACCTCCGCTGAAGGGTCCTTGTGATATACATGGTGAAAGCATCATTTACTCTTTTGAAGTCAGCCGTGTGTGTGAGATGCAACTGTCTACAAGATTCGTGAATCTTGAACTGATTAAAACCACAGCCAATTGGTTCCTGGTATGCCAATCCCCTATATTTTGTCATTCGAGCAAGCATGTAAATAACATACGAGCTCATGTAGAATGTTTTTGTTCTCCTTAGATTCCGAAACTGTTCATCGATGTTGTCACTTATCATTTGTGCCCAGTTCACTTCCACCTTCCCTTCGAGCACCACATTAATGTAGAAGAACATCCATGGCTCGAACACAAATGACTGCAGGCTGCCGTTAACCCTGTTGAGCAACATAATTATATCGCAGTACTCTTGTTTCAGCTCTTTTGAAATTATCTGCTTCGGCAGCCTTGCAGCAGGAGGCTTTGGCTTTTGCATCCAAGTGGTGTTGATTCTCTTCATGCACTTCTCGAAAGATGTGGCATACATCTTATCAGCCTTTTCTTTGGATTTATATAACATATTGTTTGTAGCCAGAATCCCAAATGCCTCGCCAATTGCGTCAGGTGCAAAGTTGGCCAATATCATACCATCCAGAGAAACAATAGTCCGATCGTCCGAGTTGTAAAAGTTTGCGCACTCCAAAATTACCCTTGGACAACGAACTGCTGGCTGGAACCCGGCCGCTGCATATAACCCGCTCTTGACAATGTTGCGCGATGCTTCTGTCGGAAGATTGCCACCTTGCCCATACATTCTGCGCATGAAAGCCTCGAGGTTGAAAGGCCCAAGGTTGGTGTCCATCAAGTTCCCAAACTTCGACACAATCTTTGACTCCGGAATAAAAGATTTCTTCAAACTTTTGATGATCGCCTGCCTGGAGGCGTTTTCTTTGACAACTTCGTTATTCCCAGCCTTAGCTCCAACTTTGCTTGTTCCAGCAACATCAGCTTTTCGACCTTCGGCCATCTGCAAAACAAGAAGCAAACATTACACTCCAAACTTTTAAAATAAAAAATTACGAAAGACGGCTAGCGAATGGAGTTGGCTGCAAAAATAAATGTGAGTTAATAGCGTCAGCAGTAAACTTCGACTTCAAACCTCGGTATATTCTGAACTTCAACAATTTTGCAGCCAAAAGAGATTAACTCCAGCAATCCCAACTTCGGAAAATGCTTCAAGTTTCAACAACTTTCAACAGTTTTAAGTCAACAACTTCGAAAGTTATAAATCAGCAACTTCGAAGGTTTTAAATTGGCAAGTTCGGGAGTTATAAATCATCGAGTTTCAATAATTTTAAATCAGCACGTTTCAATAATCAGCACTTCGAAAGTTATAAATCAGCAACTTCGAAGGTTTCAACAATTTCAAATCTGATTTGATTCTAAACATTTAGCAACTTCAGAGAGTTTAAATCTTCAAGCTCAAGCGATTTTGACTTCCAACATTCAGTGAAATAATTAAACAATTTCAGCCTTCAGCAATTCTCAACTTCGAAATACACTTCAACTTTCAGCAACTTTGAAAATATTAAATCTCAGCAACTTTAAATACTTACCTTCAGCAACTCCAAATCTTGAGAGATTCAAACTTCTTGAAAAGAAATCGAACTCAACACTTCTCAGCAACCTCGGAAGATTTTTAAATCACAGCAACTCAGAAAATCAATCCCCAGCAACTCCAAGCAATTTCGACTTCAGCAATTTCAGCTTCTTGAAAAATCGAATTTAACACCTCTTACACCTTCAGCAACTCTCAACTTCGAATTTACTCACAACTCAACAATCACTCTCAACTCTTCAACATAAATCTTAGCTTCGAATTTTGTGAGATGAGAATGAAAATCCTCGGAGTTTTATAACCAAAAGCTGGTACTAATTTTAGCAGATGCCATTACTTCTCTCAATCATGACTTACGCATTTTCTAAATTTGAAAGAGAATATTCTAGTCATCTTACAGTCATCATAGCAATTTGCTATTCAGGGAGATTCTTTCCTCGGTTTAAATTTAAAACTTCCCTTCCGACTACCAGTGACTTCGAAAAAATCATTTTACTTCGATTTGAAATAATCTTACTGCTTTTTTTAAAATGGCATATTGAATTTATTAAAATTTAATTCAAATGTCATTTAATTTATTTTACCAACGTCCATGAAAATTCGATGTCAACACTTTAAAATGTCTAGGTGAAACTTATTTTCCGTCCATAATTAATCCAAAAACAAATTCCCCACAATTAAAATCATTCGAGTTTTAAAATTTTATGGGTGCAAATTAAAGGGGGAATTTTAATTTAATACTTAGGAAAATAATTAATTTAATTTTAATTTCTCTGTCTTAGGCAAATTTTCGAGTTTAATGGCCTAGAGAAATTTTAATCTCTTCCAACGCCTTTAATTTCTTTTTAAATGTCATTGAATATTTTCATCGAAAATCATCACTTGATTCTTTGCTTATCAAATCTCAATGTTTAATATTCACTCGTTGCCTTAGGAAAATTTAAATTCTCCTCTTTCAGACCCAAGGCGCATATAAAGGTATGTGCTTTTAATTTAATCAAGACGCCTTTAATAATTCCCTAATTCTAACTTCAAACGCCTAATTTAAAATCCAACCTCTTCCTTTAATGGTGGGCGCATTTACACTCATGAGGTTCGATTTTGGTGTCATCCATTTCAAGGGCGCATTTAGACCTCTGTGTTTTCACTTCCACGTCTTAAATTTTTTTATGAATCTCAAGTGGCTAGGCGCATTTCCCAGGGGTAGCTTTGAGTTTGGGGCACATATACCACCTAAAGCTTTCAATTTTCTCACTTAAACCTTTTTAATCACCTTTCTTCTCTCAGGCGCAAATGAGAGGTTGGGCATTTTAGTCATGGAGCTTCAAGGCACAAAATACATGTTTTCAACTCAAGGCGCATTTAGAGGGCAAGCTTTTAATTTCGACATTCAACATTTGATTGAAGTAGGGGCGCATATCATGGGTCCTTCCTCCAATTTTAATCTCCAGGCGCAAATAGGAGGGGCAACATTTGGACGAATTTGAGATTCCAGCCTCAGGCGCAAATCTATGTTGGAGATTCCATTTTAAACACTTGATGAAATTTTTGCTCTTCAAGCTTTAGCTTTAAGGCACATTTGGGATGGTCTTAGAGAATTCCCACGCCTTAACTTGCTGGAAGTGCACTTTATGTGCCAAGCTTCTAATTCTTGTGAGATGGGGGCGCATATTGAACATGAAGCTTCAAGGCGCAAAACACATGTTGTGCTTTCCTTTTTGACCCTGGGCGCATATGATCCCTTGTGCATCAACTTTAATGCCTTAGGCGAATTTCAAACTCCAACCTCTTTGGGCGCATTTTAGTCATGGAGCTTCCAATTTTGAAGACTTAGCCAAATTTGAAGTCTTTTCCCCTCATTTAAGTTCTTGGGCGCATTTATCATGGCCTACTTCCAATTTATGCCTTAGGCGCAAATGACCATGTCTTCTTTTAATTTTATGCCTTAGAACATTTTTGAATGTCTTAAGTTGCTAGGCGCATTTGGGGGTCTTTGCTTCCATTTTTACGCCTTGGTCAAATTTCTTCTCCCCTTCTAGGCGCATATTACAGGTGGAGCATCCAGTTTCGGCACTTAGAAAATTTTAGTCCATCCAACACCTCTTAGGCGCATATAAGCCTCTGTGCTTTCAATTTTAAGTGGGGCGCATTTCCATGGTCCAACTTTCAATTTCCCAGACTTAGTAAATTTTCCGTCTATCTTCAACCTTTCAAGGTGACTTTTGATGCCAGATTTCAAATTTTATCAAACCTGGTGGATTTTATGCCTCTTGCCGGATTTAGGATGATTTCCTCCTGTTAACCCTAATTTGCCCTGACTTTCTATTTTTAGAAAGTTCCTTGAATTTCGCGCCTTGAACTGACTTACGATTGCAGAAAGCCTGATTTTCGCCCTGTTCTGAATTTCAACTGATTCGTGCTGTTGATGCCTGATGCCTGTCTGCACCTGCTATTTTTAGCAACCTGCTAAAAATAGAAATTGCTCAAAAAGTCTTCAAATTTCATGTGTTGAATGCCTGAAGTGTAACAACTGTGGCTGGATGCTGCTTTAGAGTGAGTGTCCTATTCCGACCTTGATTTTAGGAAACCCTAATTTCTCTGCCCATGCCTGCTAAAAATAGCAATTATCTGATTCTCCATCCTCTGCAACTCCGTTTTCCTTGAGATTCGCGCCAAGGGGTACTTATCACTTGCTTAACCCATTCAAACTAAGACTTGATGTTGACCTGCCATTTATAGCCGCTTCCGAAGTGAGTTACTATTTATAGTAAGTGTTTGTTTCTGAGACTTCCCTAGCTCCGTTTGACTTGAAATTTGGACAGTGTGCTCCTCGTTGGTGAACTTGCCTGTTTGCGCTGGTGCCCAAGATCGACTTTCTATTTATAGCCTGCGCCGAGAATACCTTACTAAAAATAGTAAGTGCTCCGATTGTCTTCAAATGTTGCCAGCAGATTCTCTGAAGGATACTGATCATGGTGGATACTTCAGTTTTGGACATTTTGACATCTGATTCCTCATTTTTAGCCCTGAAGCTCGAAACCCTAATTTTCTGCATGTTCCTCAAATGAGCTCCGTTTGACCTCGTTTCAGTTGCATGATGATCAGTTTGCAGTTCTGAAGTGCTGGGCAGTTGTTCCTGCTAAAAATAGAAAGTGGCTGAAAAGTGACCGACCAGTTGCTGGATGATTTTGCATGTCACACTGCCCGAAAAATCTTGAGAAACCTGTTGGGTGAAAATTATGTAATCAACTTTCGACAGATTACACAACTTGGACTTCAGCCACAGCTATGTGAGATGTGAATCTCTCCTCTCGGAAAGGGGAGGCGCCCTTCTTACTGCTAAGAGAAACAATAGTAAATCACAAAAGTAATTACACAATGTACACGAAAGTCACGGAGTGGGGGGGGTGTGTTACATTCATACTTCTCTCTTTTTTCAGAGAAGATGTTTACAATGCTTCACGTGTTGGAAGTTCCGAATTCTTGATAACTAAAAACTAACAACCAGCAGTAATGCCAATATCTCTATCTCGTCAAAGCGAAGCGTAGAGATACCAGAAGTAATTAACAACAAACAAAAGAAAATAAAATGGGAAAGCTCACGAAGGCACAAAGTCGTTCGAGTTTTATCGTGGTCGGATCTGCATAAACGTACCGTTTGCTACCACGTTAGAAGCACAAAGTCTTCTTAGACGCAACAATTCTTCGAACAGCATGAACGATTACAAGCACAAAGTCTTGTAGATCATCCAACCAAAATGTCAACGAGCACGAACGATTACAAGCACAAAGTCTTGTAGATCCTTCGACAAAGTATCCAATGGAATGAATAATTATAAGCACAAAGTCTTATAGATTATCCAACAAGAACATGCATGAGCATGAATGATTATAAGCGCAAAGTCTTATAGATCACTCAACCAATGATAAACAAAATAACAATGCAATCTAAATAATAGATGTAACACAAAGTTTACATCAACCACTTAGAGTCTTTCAGATTCCTCGAACTAATCACTACCAAATCGAATCAACTTACAAAAGTATCGAATCCAACACAAAGTTTGGCTTGCAATCCTTTCCTTTATTGATTGAATCTCATTCACAAAATATGAACGCAAAGTTTCACAAGTTTGCTTACAAAAGGGCAGCACTTCGTTGCAAAAGATTAAAAGATACACAATGAAAATCCCTCCATTATATAAAGAGGGATGAGAAAATAGGTGAGAAATTAAGGGAATCTCACCTAACTTTGACCAAAGTCAAAGTGTAATTTGTTTTGAAAATATTACATCTTTGGACTTGGTGTAATTACAATTTACAATAAGACATTCGAAAATGTCGAGAAATATTTACAAGATGCATAATGGGATGCACCGAAAATGTCTAACACTGGAGAACGGGAAGCTTCTTCATGTTTCTTTGCTTGGGGCGGAGTCTTCATACTTCTTCCTGGTCTCCTGCATGAACTTTTATTTGGATGAACCAAGATCAAAGGACATCACCTTCGGGATCACTTGACGAGATCTGGAGAGAAACTACAAGGATGGTGAATCAACAGGCGTTAGCAGAAAAAGTAGCATTGGGAAGCGTGGAGCGGATGACAAGGCACGCAAAACGATGCGGGAGCGAAGAAATGGGGTTCGGAATGGAAACAGAGCAATTTTGAAGAAACTAGGTTAAAAACTGCCAAAAATGTAAAGGTGCTAAAATTCAGCACCATTGCACAAAAAATGACTAAGTCTGGAAGAAAAGTGTAAAGGTGCTAAAATTTAGCTCCATTGCACAAAAAATGACTAAGTCTGGAAAAAGATTGTGAAAAGTGTAAGGGCGCTAAAATTCAGCGCCCTTACATTTTTGGAGATTTCAGTCTTTGATGCAGGGGCGCTAAAAAATGGCGCTCCTGCATTTCTCAAAGTTAGAATTTATTTCAACATGTTCAACATTAGGGCGCTAAATTTTAGCGCTTCTGCATCTGAGACATGATTTTGGAAAATGGATGTAATGGTGAATGAAAACGGCGCTCGAGGTTTGCAAAGTGTTTGTCTGCATGGAGTTGCCATTGAAATTGGAGAATAAAGAGAAAGCAAGGGTAACAACTTACAAAGATGAAACACGAAAAACGCTGGAGAGGGATGTCGAAAAACTCAAAAAACGTATTTGCAGTTTGAAGAAAACTCGCCCAGCATGAAGAGAGGAAGAACTAAAATCATAAACAATGAAAATGGCGAACTAAAACACTTTTAAGTGAAAGAGAAAATCGAAAACCTAACTCAAGTCGAGCAATAAATTTAGGCACGAAAAGTGGCACGATTGACGAAAGGCGAAAATCATGAAGAAACGCGTGGCCAAAATGTTTAAGTGTCGAAAAAGTGTAATGGCTAAAATTTAGAGCTATTAAGGATTTTTTGAAAGTCACTTCGCAAAGCCAAATTTTAGCCTTTGCATTTTCCACCCATAATTTTGGCTTGTGGCAGGAGCGCACTTTTCGCCACGATTTTCACACCGAAAAGACGATCAGTGATCCTCGCGGGGGCGTTTTTGGTCGTAGGAAAAGGGGAAATGCCTCGACTTGGGAACGATTTCGAGGTGGCTTGAAAATCACCCTAGGCGGCTTGAACTTCACCAATCCTAGGAAACTTAATAAGTTTCAGGGTTATCCGTGAATCGGCTGCTAGATTCCATGATAACAAAACCCAGAAAAATCTTCAACATGCAAGCACTGGCTAAAAATAGCAAGTTTTAGAAAAGTGATCAATTCCATTTGCATGTTACATCATTGCGAAGCTCTTGAAAAACCCAGAAAGAATATGTCGACATGCGCTGGGAAATTTTGCATGTAAACCCTAATATCGGCCTCCGAAGGCCGAATGCTGAAAGTCGTTATCCTGCTTTGCATGTCATATCACTACAAAGGTCTTGAAAAACCCACAAAGAATCTCTAGACATGCATCAGAAAATATAACATGTAGACCCTGGAATCTGCTCTGGAAGTTGAACTGCTAAAAATAGCAAGTCATCTGATTTCGCTCAAATTTTGTCAGAGGTGAACTTGAAGTGCTCTGAATGTAATGAAGTTGTCAAAATGTGAAAATCTCGAGAAAATCAACCCTAAACTGACACTTACTAAAAATAGAAAGTTCGCAGAATTCAATGAAAATTCAGGGGTCACCTGCTGGAAGCATTGTAATAGCAGTGCTAGGCTGAAAAGCTGACCAACCAACTCAATTTGACCCCAAAGTGACCTAAAGATGTGAAACCCTAATATCAGACTTGGCCAAATTTGGCGTTTAAGCTTGCGGACGAGAGCATCCCCGGAAAGCAGACAGCAGAAAAGAAGCAGAAAGAGAGAGAGAGAGAAAGAAAGCCAAAGCCAAAAGACCAGAATGGAGCAAAAATTTAAAGGTCCCCATTTTGAATGGGGCGATGTGTGAAAAGGTCACAACACAATGCATTGCTCGAAAGAGGATGGTTGGTGGCAGCCAAAGTAGATCACAACTAGAAAAGAAACACACTATCCATAGAGAGCAATAGAAGGAAATATGCAATCAACTTAAGAAACCAAGCAGTCGGCAAGGAGTTGGCATCGTCGGACTCTAAGTCTGAAGGGGGATTCAGAATGGATGAAGAAAGGGGAACTATAGAATCAGACAATGAAGGTATTTTGGACCTCCAAGAATGCTCAGAGGACGAGACGAGTCCGCTCAATGGACTCTTCCACTGGAAGATGGAGGACTATGAAGTATTTTAGTGAGATTGCAATATGTTGCACATTAAAGAAAATAAAGGGGAAGAAGAAGACGAAGCATCAATGAGCCAAACATTTCCTCTGCAATACGGAGAATGCAAAGGAGTGGCTAGAGTAGATGACACACCAACACACAACTTTGAAATGGACAAGATGATCAAGTATGAAGAACCAAACGTAAAGAAGGTAAACCTGGGCAAAGAGGATAATCCCCAAACGATTCTGGTCGGAGACGACTGGAACCCAGTGCTAAAGGCAGCAGCATTTAAAATCTTAAAAGAGTACAAAGACGCCTTCGCATGGACATACAAGGATTTGAAGGGAGTACCTCTTGAATTGTGCATGCACAAAATTCCCTTGGTACCTAGAGCACAACGTGTACGAAAGAACCATATCATATGAATAAAAACTATGCAGAGAAGATACAAGAAGAGATTGTGAAGATATTAGAAGTAGGAACCATATTCAAAGCCGAAGTCAGTGATTGGGTGTCACCAATCGTGATATCATTAAAGAAAAGAATTTGAGCAGATTCGAATATGTGTGGATTTCCAAAGCCTAAATGTTGTGACCATAAAGGATCCCTTCCCGATCCCATTCTCCAACTCAATACTAGAAGAAGTGGAAGGCCACAAAATCTACTCATTCATGGATGGGTTTTTGGGCTATAGCAAGATAAGTATAGCCAAAGAAGACAAGCTAAAGACAACGTTCATAGTTGAAGACGAAGTGTATGCATACAACCAGATGCCATTCGGTCTGTGCAATGCTCCATCGACCTTCCAAAGGATAATCTTACACATATTCGACAAGATGTCAGTAGGGAACTTTAAGGCATTTCTGGACGATTGGTTGATCTATAGTGATGAACAAACACACTTGAAGGACCTCCAACAATGCATGGAGTGGTGCAAAGCGACACAAATAGAACTAAACCCAAAAAAGTTTCACTTCATGGTACCTCAAAGAAAATTGCTCGAACACATAGTTTGTAAGGCTGGATTGAAGACTGACCCAGATAAGATCCGAGTGATCGAATAGATGGAACCGCCACAGAATATCACCAAGGTAAAATAATTCCTTGGACATGTCAAGTACTACGTAAGGCTCATGAGGAACTTTGTGCAGATCTTGTATCCATTAGACATCCTCACTAGGAAAGGGTAACCATTCGAATGGACAAAAGCACAAGAAGCAGCCTTTAAGGACTAAAAGTACGACTGATCAGTTCGTTGATCTTGGCATACTTGGATTGGAACAAAGAATTTCATGTACATGTCGATGCTTCAAACTACGCAATCAGAGTGACACTAGCACAAGTGGGAATACAAGGGTTGGATCACCCAATGTTCTTCGCTAGTTATCTGTTGTCAAAGGCGGAGAAGAATTATAGTACGATTGAGAGGTAAGCGCTCGAGATGGTGTACGCGGTGCAGAAATTCAAACATTATCTACTGGCGACTCCCTTCACATTCTACATGGACCGTTAGGCACTCATGTACCTGATCAACAAGCCCATTTTTCAGGGGAGAGTAAAAAATGGCTCCTACTATTACAGGAGTTCACATTCACCATAATCGTACAACCAAGGAAGAGCCACATCATCACCGACCAACTATCAAAAATACGATTTGGAAAGCCACTCGAGGGAGTGAATGAAGACTTCCCCGATGCACAGCTATTCCAAATACCAACACTACCCCCTTGGTATGAGAAAATTGGGGAGTACCTGTCGATGTCATCATTCCTAAGAGAGATGCCACCCGCATAACAGAGGAAACTAGTGCTCAAGAGAAAAAATTTCCAACTCATTAATGGTTACTATACAAAATTGGATCAAACCAAGCACTTCGACGATGTGTCATGGAGGAAGAAATTCCTAGCGTACTAAAGGAGGCACATGAAAGACTTGATGAGGGTGAAATATGTCCTTATTTTTACCTTTTATTTACCCTTTTTCCCCTTCATTTCTATAGGATCCTTTGCTGTTCCTGTCACTATTTGTTAATGAAGTAAGGATATTTAATAAAATGCAAAAAAAAAGATAAAAACTTGTAAATATATCAAAACCTTCAATTATTTACTGATTACCCTCATGACTATGGAAGTAGGATAGTTAAGTGGATGGTGCGTGGGAGCGAGAGGAACACCGGTGTAATGAAGACAAAGCCGTTTATAAGTGGTGTCATTTTTGATAAGCTTGGTCTAAGTTGTTAGTTTGTTTTGGAATGATATTTAAGTCTATAATCTATTCTTAGGTAAGCTTCTAAGGTTGTTGGTCGCAGGCCAAAACAACCTAAACAGTCGTATGATTTTTTGATTAGCATTAGCTATAAACTTAGCGGTTCATAATCTCTATAAATATGTATGTTAAGACTTGAATTGATATCGATAACATACATCTATAAGCTGCTGTTCTGATTTGAACATATTGTGATTTAAAATATTATTTGCATGAGTATTGGTTAGCGGGGAGTAAGCTTTTCATTTCAACACTTGATAATTGGAGAAGGCAGGGCCCACTTCCTTGGTTACCTTGTGAATTGCTGTAGCATTAGTATATTGTGTGGTAATAAGTCTTTACAATTTTAAATCTGTTTTTAATCTTTAATTGTTGTGTTAATTTGAAATCGTTTAGTGTGTTGTTAATTATTGTGTTGAAATAATTTGATGTGCTGGTAATCGGTGTGTCTGTTGCTACAGGTGCATCCAATTTGGTAGATTACTTTTCAATCACTATTAATCAACATGTTTGCAATTTCATGTGAACTTAGTTTAGCATATGATTTCAGATAGTGTTAGTTGTGGTGCTTATTAATACATGTGGATTTAATTTGGCATGTTACATTTCAATTCTAGTATTTATTTGCCTTCTGTTAGTTTAGCTTTAGTAAGAATTATTAATTCTATTTCACTATTTGGTTTTAATCTGTATTTATTACAGACTATTCTTGGCACAGGTTCCTATCACAGAATTGACAAGTAGTTTGTAAACCAGATTTCCGAATAAATACAGGTTACGCGTAATTGTATCCATCCACACTTAGCTTGCTAGGTTCAGCCTTTAAGCAAACAGCCCCAATATCTTCCATAAGTTCACGACTCCCAAATTGACAATTAAGGAATAAACTGAGGAAACCTCCATGAAATTCCCAAGGATTGATCTAAACACATTTGCCAATTAAATAGAATTACAATGATAGTTTTCCCCTAAATTTCATCCATAGTTTAATCCAATCATTTTGGCGTTGTTGTCAGGGAAAAGTATTAAAGGCCTAAAACCATAGTAAGTTGAGTTAGGACCAGTACGTCAAGAGGAAAGCCTACACAATTGTCAACCTTGTCAAGGTTAATACTCCTGATTTGTGCTATTATAAGTCATATAGGTGCATGAATTGTAATAGAGATAGTAGAGGTAGATTTGTTAAAAGGGAGAAAGGAAATAGTTCACAACCTAAAAAATCAAAAAACAAAACAAAACCATCCATTGAGGTAAGCAACTCACAACGAGAAAAATTGAAAAACAAATTACAACCATTAGTTGTGCACACTTCACCTGAGGAAGAATTAGTCAAACCATTAGTTGTACAGCCATCACTTGAGAAAGAGTTACCTAAACTAGATATCAAAAAGTGTTTTATTGAGTCTACTATTGTTGAGACCCCTTCCGGTATCCATCCAAAGTCTTTCGAAGAATTGCGAAAAAGGGTTGCAAAGCTATTTCAAGAATCTTATGAGTCTAGAGCATGTCCATCTTTAGGAAACCAAAAGCCATTTAAAACATTCTTCACCCCTTCGGCATCTCAAGTCATGGCTGATCTCAAAAACAATAACAACAATGATAACAATGCGAGAGCATTAGCCCACAACAACCCAGTCACTTCCGAGTTCCCAATTGCGCAACCTGAAGAGGATGATCCTAAGAAAAATATTCCCCATTCTGCTTTGCCCATGTTTCATGGTCTTTCTATTGAGGATCCTGATATGTTTTTATTTGAGTTTGATGTACTGTGCCACAGTTATGACTATCAAAGCGCTACATAGAAGCTCAAGTTATTCCCAACATCATTGAAGGATGCAGCCTTATGCTAGTTCACGAACCTCAGAAACATCAGAACATGGGATGACATGAAGGAGGTATTTTTGACAAAATACCAAGAGTATTGTAAAACAAAAGAGGTTTGGGACGAGATCTTCCATATGACATAGTGTTGTACCCAAAACCAAAAATTTTGCTTCACTAAGGCATTTTGCTTAATTGAGTCTTAATCTTGTTAAAGTGATGTCAAAAGGTCGTTTTTGGGCTTTTCAGATATGGAGTTGGTGTCAGTGTCATGTCAGTCTGTTACTAAAGTAATTCAAGGAAAGTGAAAACGAGACGAAAAACATCAAAATTTTCTTTGGAAAAGGGAGCACATTCTCAAATGGGCGCCCTATCTTTTAGGGGTCCAGATCCTGCTTTTAGGGTTTGTCACTTCCAGCAGACATTTGTCCAGCATCAGGTCAGCTTCGCAGTGAGCTATCAAGCTTGTCAAACGAACCCGTTTCGGGCAAATTATGGAAGATACAGTGCAAAACAAGGCGAAAGCGAGAATTGGCTACATTGGAGAAAAGCGCAACTTTTCAAAAAGGCGCCCATCTTTTTGAGGTGCCGAATGTAGGTTTCTGGCTAAATGCCACCCAAGATGTTTGTCTCACTTTTGTTCGAGCTTCGCAACGCATCCGTCAGTGGGTGAATCTAAGTTGCTGAAGTGCTTAAACCTGAGGTCAAACGTAGGGTTAAGTCTTAGTCAAAATATCAGAGGAAAAAGCAAAAGAGCACATTTTGAGAAAGGCGCCTGAGCTTTTCAAGCCTTTAATGCTTTCTTTATGATGATATCAGATATTCAATGTGTCCGTGTTACGTTCAGCTTTCCGTTCCCTGTCTCCGTCAGTTCAGAAGATGTCTCAGCAGCTTGCAGTCAGAGTTTTTGTATTATTTTTGTCGTTTCCAGAAATGGCCAAGTCTGGAGTGAAAAGAGCAACTTTTGAAAAAGGCGCCCTTGTTTTTCACCTCTCAGACGATGTTTCCTTGGGAAATGTGCCTTTGCAGCTGTCGTGCAGAATGAGGTCAGCTCCGCAGTGAACCTGAGATCCAGTCCTGAAAGTTGATAAATCAGAAGTTTTGAAGGATTTTATTTTTCCCTTCGTATGAGATGCAGAAGTCAAAATTTGACTAAGTCTGAGAAAAAGCGCAGCTTTTCAAAAAGGCGCTTGGATTTTTGAGCCTTCAAATGTCAGTTTTATGATGTATAGTCTCAAGATATCTTTTGATCAAGCATTTGCCTGATGCAACCGTCGCCTTACCAATCGAGAATTCAATCAACCACGTTTGAGGGATTAAACGAGTCCCTATTGCAGTTTTAGCTTAAATTCTCATGAAATTGGCCAAGTCCGAATTGAGAGTTCAAAGTTGAATTTTCGAAAAGAGTTGAATGGACTTTAACGAGTCTCCCACCGTAGCTAGGGATTCAAACGCTAGGTTGTCATCTTCAGTTCATATATTGGCATGTTGAGTGATCTTTCAGTTCACATGTCGAGTTAACTAGTTTGCATGTTCAGTTAACTATCTTGCATGTTGAGTTAACTTGATTGCATGTCCACTTAACTGAAGATTATTCGTAAATGTCAACTGGAGTTTACATGCATGGCGAATTTGGTTGCAATTGTGAAGTTTTTGTGAAGATGGCGCTTCATTGAGTGTCAACTGAAGTTCTGAAAAGGGACGGCAAGAATGATGAAGCATAAATTAGTGAAGTATGGCGCATGAAGTTGTTAACTTCACTTATCAAAAGGGTCGCCATATTTAGATTTTATTGATGAAGCATAAATTAGTGAAGCTACGCATTTTTCAAAGAGTGGAGACTTTAGTTCCAAAAGGGTTGTTATATTTAGATTTTATTTAAAGCATGTGAAGTTGGCGCATTCTTAAAGGCCAACTGAAGTCTTGAAAGGGTCCCTATTTTTAGAATATTCATTGCATGAAATATGGCGAATTCCTTATGGCCAACTTAAGTTATCAAAAGGGACGCCTTAGTTCAAATTTGTGAATCTTAAGAGAGTGTGAAGGATGGCGAACCTAATATGAATTGCTAACTGAAGTCAAAGTCGCATGAAGTTGTTAACTGAAGACTGAAAAGGGAAACCCTAATGCATGGCAATTTATTTAGCATATTCGAGTTTCAGTTAACTGGAATGAGGTCCAATCACAAGCCAAGCACACTTTTCATGGATTCCTTGCCTTGTGCGAATTTCAATGATGAAAATCTATATATTTCAGCAATGGCGTCCATTATTTCATCATCTTTAGCTTCGAAGTTCTTATTTTTCTTGAGCGAGCAGCAAGCTAAAGGTGCTATAGGTGTCCAAATTCAGCGTTCTTCATAGCAACGAGTTCAGATTGTTCAAAGGAAGGCGATTCTAGACTTTATTTTTACTTTGCATGCAGGTTTTTATCAAATTTCAAGGAAGAAGTTGGCGGATTTTTTGGAAGCAGACAAACAAAACTTTCTATCTTTTGTCTTATTTCTTCTATTTCTCACCTTAGGTACTTTCTTCACATGTCAAAGAAATTCAACGCGTATTCAGAATCTGATCATCTGGGTTCGCATATTTCAGCATATACAGCAAAACCCACGTCTTAGATTTTTTCGAGGAAATCACCCCGTAGCCTTCATTTTGAAGCGCTGTGCTTTTTTCCGAAGATTTCTTTGCATGTGGGTTAAAATTACATCTTTTTGAAAATCGCATCATCTGGGTTTGTTCAGAATTCCATTGTGCATAAAACCCATGTTCCAGATTTTCTCAAGAAAAATTGCCCCGAGAAGCTCTAAAAACCCCTGCAGTTCTCGGCTGAACAATCTTTGCATGTCAAGCTAAACGGCGTGTTTTCGCAATTCTGACGTTGTGGGTTGTCTTAGAATCCTTTTCTAGAAAAAACCCATGTCTTAGAATTTTTGGTGAAAGTTATCCTCTGACAGGCTATTTTTAGCCTCACCAGGAGCCATTTTAGCTTTCCGAGAAAGTTGCCAGAAGATAGCCATGTTCACAGTCAACGGGCAAGTTTTTCAGAAGGCGATTCAACTAGACTGAATTCAAGACCAAATCGGTCTTAATTTAGGTTTTCATCAGAGTAGTTGACAATGAAGCATTAAGCTGTGGAAGGAACAAAGATCATTACATTTATGGAGCCGCCAAAGTTACTAAGATACTGCACCATTATCTTCATGAAGATGGTACCTACGCTGATCTCGAGGCTGTGCAAATTAAGTGCCAGAAGATAGAGAAATTGATGAGTTCTTGGTCGAAGTGTTAGACCGAGATGACATGGAGTGATCTGCCAGTTGGAACCTGCAGTTAATTTCGAGGGTTGAGTCATGAGCAGCAGTTAACTCGACTTTCAGTCTTGAGTTTACTTGCTGACTTAACACATGCTTATTTCATCCTTGGAATTATCATCACAGGAGTTAGGGTTAGGGTTTCCAGTTAACTGAAGGTAGTGGCCAATTAACTTTGCTTTAAATAAGGACGTGCATGCTTGCACATGGTCCATTTAGGTTAGTTGTTTCGGTTAACTGATGGTAGCTTTCCAGTTAACTGTATAGTTTACTTCATTAGGGTTTGGCAGCGAATCTTGCATGCATTGCAAGACTGTAGATGACTCAAGGTGATTTTAGGGTTACCTACACCTTGATGTATATAAATAAGAGCTTTTGCTCATTTGTAAATAACTTTTGCTTGAGAGAGAAATATATGCTGCGCCTACCTTGCCCTCAATATTGCTCTTTTGGCATTTGTTCATGTGTCTTCACTATTATGATTAATTGTTATGCCACATAGGGTTTCATGCAATTGTAATGGTGAATTCTTTTCCAAGCAGTTTAGATAAATCTGTCTTGTGAATCTTTTATCATTTCAATCAAGGTTATGCTGGCCATAGGGTTTCGGGGAGATTGTGATGATAAATCCGCTTTGAGAAGCTCCTACTATTCGATCAAGTAAGTTATGCCACATAGGGTTCCATAAGGTTGTCATGGTAAATACTTCCCTTAGTTTAGATAAATCTGTTTTGTGAATCATTTATCATTTTAATCGAGTGTTATGCCACATAGGGTTTCATAAGATTGCGATGATAAATCTGTTTTGCGAGTCTTTACTATTATGATCAAGTGTTATGCCACATAGGGTTTCATAAGATTATCATGGTAAATTTTTAAATCTGTTTTGTGCCAATAAACTTGTTCAGATTGAGATAATAGTTACGCCACCTTGCCTTCAAGTAGAGAATCTAAACACATTTATCGTCTGATAGTCATAACCTTGCTCCGTTCTCTCATGTTCTGTTTTCTTGAGGGAACTGGATAGAATTTGCGTTAGAAGTAGTAGATCCTCGCAAAACTAGAGAAAACTCACCGCAACGAGGCGAAGGTTTTCAAGAAAGCCTTGTACCCTCGCATGTACCTAAACAAAAAAAGATAGGATTTAGTTTCTAGTTTATTTCCTCTTTGCAAGTACTTTGGTCATACAACGCAGGGAGCTTCCCTCCTAATTTTAAAGAGCACTCCATTAAGTGTGAGTGTGTATAGGGTCGCGGGCGATTAACTCTTACCTGTAGGTGTTAGTTGTTACGCCAGCTCTTTCTCTCGCACTCCACCGGGGCAATTTAGGTCTGAAATAACTTCATGTCACGGTTATGACTATCTGGCGTCCTACTACTCCAGTTCAACAACCAGCACTAAGTCCGCCTGTTATTCAGCCAAATTTAGTATTCATCGAAGCAAAACAGTCAGATATTATTAGTAGCTTGCGCACGTTTATCTTTGAAAATCATACATCTACCACTCAGTGGAGAAACGCGCCTACAACTCTGGATAAAGAAGAAGAAAAAGCAGATCTTGCAGCAGGTAGACCAGTTTTGCCACCTCCCTCGTGGAATTAAGCATCCTGGCGTACCGAGTTTATATTAGAAGGAGAGGAAATCCTCCTATCCAGCCAGATCCTGTTTTTGAAGAAGCTCCTGATCAGTTTACTGAATCAGAAATTTTTGAAGAAGAATCTACCACTCCAATAGCAGAGATGGGTGATCGTATTATTAACAACAACAATGGTGATGATCACAATGGTCATAATGTAAGAAACTGTAATATCCCCTTCTCAATCCTCATCTACTTAGTGACCGTTGGCCTTTTTCTGGAAACCCTAAGGCTAGTCGGAAGGTAAAATTAGGGTTTCCTATTTTTGAGGCTGTCTTTGCTCGGAGTTGGTGGATCTGATGGCGGATTCTTTCTGGGTTTTCAGAGAGCTTCGCAGTGGTATGTTCCTTTCGGCATTCAGAGCATTTTCTGGAATTTACTATTTTTAGTAAATTCTATTTTTGGCAGCTTTCCAGTTGGGTTCAGCTTGGTTGACTTCCTGCTTCAGTTTGGTCAGTTGATTTGCTCAGTATTGGCTTCAGGGCACATTCAGAGGGATAAGTTAAGTCATTTAATTAAAAGTCACGTTTTAAATATTATATTTTTACGTTGACCCCTTGGCCTAGACTATTGACTTAATGTTGTTTTTAAAAAGTGGTCTTTGAGGGTGGCGCCCTCATTAAAAGATTATTTTAATTATTGCCAAAGTCAAAGCAAGTATGAAGGGCGCATTTATCAAAGTATGGTATTTATTTTAAATATCAAATGTTAAGCCTTGAAGGAAAAGTACGCCCTCTTGAAGAAAGGGTTAGGGTTTTGACATTGAAGCAGATTTTAGGGTTTCGTGAAATCAACCGAAACTTATAAAAAGAAGACTTGAGCATCATTTCATCATCTTTTGTCTACTATACTGTTATGCTGCCGGATTGGCTCTGGAATCGCTTCGAGGAATGAAGGCCTCCTAGCTCGGGCATCGCTTCGTGTTTGCAAGACAACATCTAGTGGTGATTCAGTCTTTGTGAGTTGCATTTAGTTGTGCATTGTTCTCAGCTTATTGCATTGTTAGTTTTATTTGGCATATTAGTGTTTTCAGCTTATTGCATTCATTATACAGCAGATCCGTGTTTTTTATCATAAATCAAAAAATACCAAAAACAGTGTTCTGGGTAATAGCTTATTGTCTTTGCTAGGCCTAGGTGCCACCATCCTCAAAGTTGTAGAATTTTTAGAGATTGCATTAATTTTTAAAAGGAAATCGCCCATTTCAGCTGGCCGTACCATTTAGCTGCATTGAAATTCGTGCATTAATTATTGGTTGCATTTTGGGTCTGTTTTGGGGTGTTAGTTTGGGCGCCATCATAAGAAGAGTATTGTGCATCAAGAATCATGCCAATTGAACAAGTTGTTAGCGAGATATGAGCATATGAGCATTTCCATAGGTTGCTGGTTATTTCGTTAAGAGCAGATTTGTATCAGAAATCAGAAATTATTGTATTGCTCTTTGAATGTATTATTGTTTGGGCATGACTATCCAAGATATGGGTAGTTCTCTATGATGTAATGTTAATCTTTCAGCTTCTTAAGACATTGGCAGGCGAATCTTTCTTATGTTGTAAAACTGACAGTAGTACTGGCAGTCATTCTTTGCTTGATCTAATCTGGTTGTAATTCTCAGTTCAATTAAAGTTATTGTAATAGTTATAGCTCCGCCCTATGGTAGCTACTTTCCCTCTTTGGGTTAGCAAGCACATTCTGGGTGTTGAGTAGTTTCATCTTCAGCATTTCTCTTTCAAGCATTGTTTTTGTAATCACTCCGTCATATGGTCGCCCCTCACTCCGCATTGGATTGGGTAGCACATACTTGACGTCGAGTTCCCTTTCCAGCATTTAGAGTAGAAGATCCTCTGACCAATGCTCGCCATCATCGGCGCCATCCTGGTTAGAGTTGCTTCAGTACGTTTTGGTTTATCTTCTAACCTTAACGGGTACTTTGATTGTAATGTTGTAATCTGTTAATTGAAAAAGCGAAAAAATTGGCTCGGAATATTTCAGTGGTATCAAAGCCACGCATCCTGCCATCCTGTGAAATCAGCCTTCTATGAGTGACAGAGAACAGAGGTACTTGGCAAGAGTATACAAGAGGGATACAGTTCAGACACAGTTGTATCAAGCTCCAAAAGGTCAGACAGCATCAGAGGTTTTGAGGGCTAATTGGGAGCCTTCACAGGAAACAGAAATGGGGGATAATGAAAGGACTTTAGGTGGCAATGAAAGAAATGAAAGGATTTTTGGTGGCAATGAAAGAAGTTCAGGCAACAGAGGTGACAGTGGGAAGGGTATAGACAATTCGGCCAATCTAGGTCAAGGGCTTGATAAGAAGATGGATGCTTTGTTGGATATGTTCTCTCTCATGTTAGGGAGATTGGGTCCGAATACTCCACAAAACAATACAGTGCATGCCGGTGAGCATAGTGCTACCAACCAGCACAATGGTCATGTTGCCCAACCTTCAGTTAGCAGCACCTACATTTCTGCTAGACCACTCAAACCCACGTTTTTGGCACCAGCAAACCCACATCCTGATCCCGAAGAAAATGCTTCATCTTTGGAGAGGCTAAGGATAGGCCGTACGGAATATGACACCCTTCCTGATGAAGTCAAGCTTGACATGTCCTTCAATGATTACATGGAGTATAGAAGGAAGGATAGAGGCCAAGGGAGAAATTATGACCAAAGAAGAACTCCAGCACAAGGAGACTTGTATCAAGCTATCAACAAGGTTACGCTTCCCCATTTTGATGGAAGTGATAATAATTCTGCTCGAGCTTGGATACAGAAGCTAGACAACTATTTGGCTCTTAGGCCAATGGCTGAAGAAGAAGCGATTAAATTCGCTACGCTACACCTAGATGGGGTGGCGCATGAGTGGTGGTACCATGGCCTAGTCACCTTAGGTCATGGGTCTATCACTAGCTACGATGAGTTCACCAATAGACTCATTGAGAGGTTCGAGAAGAAGGACCCAGAAGTGCATTTTAGGGAGTTGGCACAGTTGAGGCAGTATGGCACTGTTGATGCCTACATAGCTGAGTTTCAAAGACTTTCAGTTATGGTCACTGGAATCACGGAGAGAAGATTAGTGATCCTATTCAGCGAAGGATTGATGGAGCCACTCAAGGGTTGGATCAAAGCTTTTGATCCACCGTCCTTACAAGAAGCAATGAAGAAAGCTAGAAACATGGAGTGGGCTGCTCCCAAAGCAAAGTTCCATTCCAAACCAGCATTTCACAAGGGGGATAGAGGGAAAAAGTTTCATCAAAAGCCTCACCATAAGGAGTTTAAACCGCAGAAACCTCATGGCACAAGATTGGATCCAGAGACTATCAATGAACTCCGAAGAAAGGGGTTATGTTTCCGTTGTTGGGAAAAATGGTCCCAAGATCATGTGTGCCCAAAGGGTGCTAAAATCCATCAAATTGAGTTCTATACAGCTGAAGAAAGCAATTCTGATTTTTCTGATCAGCAAGCTGATTTTGAGGACAGCGATGAAGAAAAAACTCCAGAAGAGTCTGAAAGTGAAAAAGAAAGTGGTGGTACATTGGCTCAACTTTCGAGCTTCCAAAAGAATGAGTCTTTCAAAATTCGTGGGATGATCAAAGGGCAGCGTATTGTTGCTTTAATTGACACTGGAGCAACACATAACTTCATAGACGAAGTTGTGGTGGCAAAGAAAGGGTTGCAAACAGAAGACTTTGAAGGTTTCAGAGTTATGGTTGCTGATGGGTTTCACATCTCATGCACCAAGAGGATTCCCAACATGTCAATGCAATTGGGCAATTACGAAGTCAAGGATGACTTCTATGTGGTTAATATTGGAGATACGGATGCTGTCCTTGGCATTCAATGGCTGCGATCTCTTGGAGAGATCTCTTTAAATCTGCAAACCATGGAACTCAAATTTCAATCCGATGGAAAGAAGGTGGTGTTGAGAGGAATGTCAAATGGTGGCCCTCGGATTGTGTCATTCAAGAGGATGGCAAGGTTGATACGTCATGACCAAGTGGAGTGGGCTGCGGAGTGCATGATTCTTCCAGCTAGTCCAGCTGAAATGAAAATAGAGCATCCTCCAGATATTCAATCTTTACTCACCAAGAAGAGTAAAGTGTTTGCTGATTTACCTCCTGGACCCCCTCCTGATCGAGGTTCAGAACACATCATAGAGCTCAAGGAAGGGGCTAAACCGGTGATCACAACTCCATATCGGTATCCGAAGAGGCAAAAGGATGAGATCGAGAAGAATATTCGAGAACTTTTGGAGATGGGTTTCATACGCCCAAGCAAGAGCCCCTTTGCATCTGCAGTGGTTCTTGTGAAGAAGAAGGATGGTACCATGCGCATGTGCGTGGACTATCGTGCTTTGAACCAAAGCACCATCAAGAATAGTACCCCATTCCCAGAATAGATGAGCTCATTGATGAGCTACATGGGGCTAAGTTCTTTTCGAAGATTGATCTGAGGTCGGGTTACCATCAGATACGAATGAGGGGATCAGATGTGGAAAAGACAGCTTTCAGATGCCACTATGGCCATTTTGAATTCTTAGTCATGCCATTTGGGTTGACTAACGCTCCGGCTACCTTTCAGTCTTGCATGAACCGTGTCTTCCAGAATCAGTTACGAAGGTTTGTGCTGATATTTTTTGATGACATTCTGATCTACAGCAAGACTTGGGAGGATCACCTCAAGCACTTGGAGGAAGTGCTTAGTATCATGGAATCTGAGAGCTTATTTGCCAAAGCTTCCAAATGTGAATTTGGAATGGTGGAGTTACTGTACCTTGGCCATGTCAGTCTTTGAGGAGTGAAGGTGGATCAGGAAAGATCAAGCGGTAGTTGATTGGCCACCTCCTGAGAACTTGACTCAGTTGAAAGGTTTTCTGGGTCTTTGTGGTTTTTATCGGAGATTCGTAAAGGGGTATTCACAGAATGCTGCTCCCCTTACTGATCTCACCAAAAAGGGAGCCTTTGCTTGGTCAAAAAAGGCTCAAATTGTTTTTGATAAATTCAAGAAGATCATGAGCTCGTGAGTTCGTGCCCAGTCTTGGCTATCCCGGATTTCTCCAAGCCATTCGAGCTGCAATGTGATGCATCAGGTGAAGGAGTGGGGGCTGTCCTGATGCAAGACAAACACCCTATCGTGTTTGAAAGCAGAAAGTTACGGGGTGTTGAAAGGACATACTCAATCTATGATAAAGAAATGCTTGCCATTATGCATGCATTAGCCAAGTTCAGGCAGTATTTGGTGGGGAACAAGTTCGTGGTTAAAACGGACCACAATAGCCTCAAGCATTTCATGCACCAGAAAGACCTAAATGAGAGGCAACAGAAATGGGTGAGTAAGCTTCAAGCTTACGACTTTGACATTGAATATGTCAAAGGGAAAAATAATGTCATGGCCGATGCTCTCTCCAGAAGGCCTCATCTTAGCTCATTGTGTGAGCTTACTGCAGATTGGAGAGACATGTTGCTTGCTGATTATGACAAAAATCAGTTTGCAACCAGCATTCTGGAAGGTACTTTCCATGATGAAAGGTACCAGGTGGTTGAGGGATTGATCCATTATAAGGGAAGAATCTTTCTGGTGGCTGATTCTAAGCTTAAGAAGAAGATTCTTTTGACTTTTCATGACATTCCAGTTACTGGTCACCAAGGTTTTTCAAGACCTAGGTAGATCGAGAAGGTTTTCTTGGAAAGGTTGAAAAGGTGAAGTTCAGCACTTTACATTAAAGAATGTATCACATTTGTCGCGAACAAAATGAGCATATTACGGTAAGACTCTTGCAACCACTTCCTTCCCAATCAAAAAATGGGAAAGTATCTGGTGAACTGTCTTTGGAGTTGCCCAAGGCCCAAGGGAAGATGTATTTACGTGGTGGTTAATGATTAACCAAATTTGCTCATTTCTTTGCCATTACCAGCACTTTTTCTGCAACAAGTTGCAATTTGTTCTTTAGAAAGTGTTTAGGCTGCATGAGTTTGCCTTGAAATATTGTAGTGATAGGACAACAGGTTTCTAAGTACCTTTAGCGAAGTTTTTCAGAATGGAGTGATGCTTTGTGGTCCTCCAAGCACAGATTATCACTAGTGATGTGGACAACAAGCGAGTAATTGAACAGGTGGTTGGAAGGCTACTTGAGGGGTATGTGTGTGAAACGATGAAAGCTTGGGTCAGGTAAGGCACGCATATGAGGCGATCTGCAATACTTTTCATATGTCAATTAGATGTCTCCTTTCTTGGCACTTTATGGATATGAAGCACCTAGTTTTACCCAGATTTGGTGTTTGTTGGCGACCGGCTTTTCTTCGAGGATTTGTTACGACATAGTCAAGACATAATGAGATCCTTGAAGGATAACTTGCAGATTGCACAAAATCAACAGAAGTTGTATGCTGATCAGAGGCGGGTAGAGCGTTCTTTTGAGGTTGGGGATATGGTCTATCTCCGTTTACAACCTTATAGACAGTCTACTCTCAAGAAGAGTGGAGCTGAGAAGCTCAAACCTCGTTTCTATGGACCATTTAGGGTCATCGGAAAGGTTGGGGTTGTAGCTTATGAATTAGAGCTACCTTCAGATAGCAGAGTGCATAACGTCTTCCACGTGTCTCGCCTCAAGAAGGCACTTGGGCACAATGTAGTTGCTTCTTCACAGTTGCCACCGTTGGATGAAGAAGGACAGTTGGTTCTAGTTCCTGAGGAGATACTTGATGTCAGAGAACGTTCCTTGAGGAATAGAACTATCAGAGAATGTTTGGTAAAGTGGAAGAACCTGCCTATGGAGGATGCAACTTGGGAAAGTGATGAGATATTGCAGCATCCTAGTTTGCGATTGCTTGAGGACAAGCAATCTTGGGGAGGGCGGACTGTAATGTCCCCTTCTCAAACCTGATCGATCATGTGACCGTTGGCCTTTTTCTGGAAACCCGAAGGCTAGTCGGAAGGTAAAATTAGGGTTTCCTATTTTTGAGGAGGTCATTGCTCAGAGATGGTGGATTCAATGGCGGTTTCTTTCTGGGTTTTCAGAGAGCTTCGCATTGGTATGTTCATCTCGGCATTCGGAGCACTTTCTGGAATTTACTATTTTTAGTAAATTCTATTTTTAGCAGCTTTCCAGTTGAGTTCAGCTCGGTTGACTTCCTGCTTCAGTTTGGTCAGATGTTTTGCTCAGTATTGGCTTCAGGGCACATTCGGAGGGATAAGCTAAGTCATTTAATTAAAAGTCACGTTTTAAATATTATATTTTAACGTTGACCATGGGCCTAGATTTAATGACTTAATATTGTTTTAAAAAGTGGTCTTTGAGGGGGGCGCCCTCATTAAAAGATTATTTTAATTAGTGCCAAAGTCAAAGCAAGGTTTGAAGGGCGTATTTATCAAAAGTATGATATTTAATTAAAATATCAAATCTTAAGCTTTGAAGGAAAAGTACGCCATCCTTGAGGAGATCAGGGTTTTGACCTAAAAGTGGATTTTAGGGTTTCGTGAAGTCAAACGAAACTTATAAAAAGGAGTCTTGTGCATCATTTCTTGATCTTTGGTCGACTATACTGTTACGTTGCCGGATTGGCTCTGGAACTGCTTCGAGGAATGAAGGCCTCCTAGCTCGGGCATCGCTTCGTGTTTGCAAGACAACATCTAGTGGTGATTCAGTATCTGTGAGTTGCATTTAGCTCGTGCATTGTGTTTAGCTTATTGCATTGTTAAATCTGTTTTGGGCATTTTAGTGTTTCAGCATTTTAGCATCATTTAATACAGCAGATCCATGTTTTTCATTGTAAGTCAAAAAATACAAAAATAGTTCTTCTGGGTATCGTCTCATTCTCTTTGTCTGTCAAGGGCGCACATATTCTCCAAGTATTAGAATTTATTGTTAAGCCTTTGATTTTTAAGGAAGAATCGCCCCTCTTGCTGGGCCGTACCATTCTGCAGTACCTAGGAATCCGTGCATAAATAAATCAAGGCATTTCATGTTGGTTTCTTGCATTCATCTTAGGCGCCATCATCTTAGTCTTGTTTTGCATCTGAGTTGAGGTCATTTGGGTAAATGAAGAGTGAGTTATGAATCTTTCTGTGAATTTCTATGCTGCTGGTTAAACATGTAAAAGTGCAGATCAGTTGTATTAATCATCAGAAATCTGCATCTTCTTATTTGGCTTTGGTGTTGAGATTTATTTAAAGGTTGTGTAGCAGATCCTTGTTGAACACATCATTTGAAGGCATATGATATATTGACATTACAGGCAATAAATTAGATATTGTAAACTGGCAGTAGTACTGACCAGGATTCTTTAATATTGCTTTGTCACTATTTGTAATTCTCGTTCTTGCTTTCATTCTAGTTTGAAATAATTATAACTCCGCCCTATGGTCGCTACTTCCCATTCTGGGTGAGCAAGCACATTCTGGGTGTTGAGCAGTTTCAGCTTTCAGCATTCTATTTCAAGCTTTGCTTTCTGTAATCACTCTGTCATATGGTCGCCCCTCACTCCGCATTGGATTGGGTAGCACATACTTGACGTTGAGTTCCTTTCTGTATTTAGAGTAGAAGATCTTCTGACCAATGCTCGCCATCATCGGCGCCATTCTGGTTAGAGTTGCTTTCTTGCACGTTTTGGTTTATCCATCTAACCTTAACGGGTGCATTGCTTGTAATTTGCAATTTGTTAAAATCGAAAAAATTTGGCTTGGAATATTTCAACTTTTAGCCTTCTTAATTGCTTCTTGCAAATTGAATGGATCAAAGGCTTTTACCCAACCCTTCAATGGTTCGGATAATCCCTCAGTGAACAAAACAACCAATCTCCTATCTAAGATATCTGGCACCATAACAGATAGCTTCTGAAAGTCACTAATGAAATACTCCAATCTGCCTGACTGTCTCAACTATGCCAACTCCCTGAAGTAGACTTTTGGATCCTTCTTATCAAACCTCTCTACCAACCTGTCCACGAAGTCCTGATATGAAATCACTTGGTTATGCTGAAGGGTAACCATCCCATGGTACCACCAATCATGTGCAGCTCCCTCTAAATGTAGCGTGGCATATTTTATTGCCTCCACTTTTGTCATAGGTCTCAGTGCTAAGAAGGTATCAAGCTTGTGAATCCAAGCCTGCGCTGTCATTCTGCTATTACCATCAAATGTAGTCAAGGAAAGCTTGCCTATAGCACGCTTTAATTCATTATTCTAGCCACGAGGTCTCCTATCCTGTCTCGCTGCCCTGTAATGCTCTCTCCTCTGATTAACAAACCTCTCAAATGTCATCCTCTCACGCACCTGTGGAGCTAATAATTCCCATTCGTCATTCGCAGCCATGAGAATATCTACAAACATCTCCTCTCCTGCTTCTTCTGTAGGTGCTACCTCAGGCTCATCTCTAATGAAGGTAGGACGAGTAGGCATGTCTGCTGCCCTGGAATGAGTCCTATGAGCTCTAGGTGATCCCACTGCACTCTTGTTATCCCCTTGCTCCTGATTCTGCCTATCCTGTGGGTTCATGCGCTCAATCATGGTGATGAGTGCCTGCAAGGCCTGAGCCATCTGCTGCTGTCCTGTAACCATTGCTTTGACAAATTCACTTGTTTCCTGATCCTCATTCCTGTTGCCTCTGGGTGGGCTACCTTCTTGCCTATCACCCATGATGTCCGGCTGCCTTTCTACAACCAGTTCCCTGTCAAATAATGCTCGCCTACGAGTGTAATATCTGTGAGAGCCAGACTCAAGTGGTTGCATGTGATTGCTAAACCCTCAGGATGGCAGGATTTAGCTCTGATACCAATGTAAGAACCCAACTAGTTCTCAGCTTCTATACTATTCTGCTACTGAATGCACTGTCTGAATTTGTTTTGGTGTTTTGAATAGATATATTGTTTTTTTTTGTGTTTTGAGGGTTTATTGATATAAAAAGCAAATAACATAAAACTGAAGCTAATTACAATAATCTAAAAATTCTGAAACAACTGAACTACTGCTGCAATGAATATTTATTTATCAAGAGGATGGAAAATTACGTTATTTTCATAATAAAAACAATGGCGACAACAATATGGAACTTGATTTTTATTTTATTTTTGCCTTGCCTTCAACCGGAACTGAAGCATTTCACTATTCACGACAGCACTATAGCATTTTACTGTTCACGGCCGTACTATTCATGGCGGTACTGTTCACGGCCGTACTGTAGCAGCAGGTACAAACTTTAATAAGCCAATGATTAATCTTTAAATATTCTGATCTGCAATGAAACGCCTATAAATTTTTGAATCTTCCTCACAACTACTGAAGCACAAATCAAAGTCTCTGTATGAAACTCTCTGGATACCAAATTCGCGGGATATTTCACCAGTTCAAATAGAGACTCACAGAAGAAACTACGTTCTTCAATGGCAATGGCTGAAACCCTTCTCAGAGCACAAAAACCTATTTTCAAAATGATAGCAATAACAATGGATACCTCATTCTTCATTTCTAAGCACATATATGCCTCCAAAAACCCTAATTGAAATTCCTCTTCAAGGCTGCGATTTTTTAATGAAATAACATTAAATAAAATCATTAACATTTAATTGAATTAAATTTAGGGAAAGCTTTTAATAATTCTCCTCCAAAATAAAATACTCAATTGGCCCCATTTGATGTGTTATAAACCCATCACTTAAGTGATTTAAATATAAAGTCAATTTAACTTTATATTTAATCAATAATCATTAAACATGCTGGAATTCACTGAAATAATCATAACTCTCTCAATATTGAGAATCTGGCCGAACCGTCTGAAACTGGAGTCCAAGAAATTATTTCCCAAGTGCCTGAAAAGACATGCTAAAAATAGCAAGAATCACTCGAATGAAGCCTAAATCAAACTCTCTAAGCTCAAACCAACCACTGAACTCTGAGAAAGCCAAAAACACTGAACAACCCAAACCTTCTATGTCCAATCTGACCCCCTATCCATTTGTAATAGCCTACGAGGGTCCAATAATAGGCTAAACCACAGCTAGACTAAAGTATCTAGCTAGAAGGGGACATCACATACAATGGTCTTGATGGTGATCCTATGGTGTCCAAGTTGAGTCATTTCTCGGTGATGTCAACAAGTTTCAACAAGGTTGCTAAGGAGGTCAAAGAATGACAAAAAATGATCAAGGATGGAGAGAAGGCGTTGAACAGACAGTCTATCATTTTGGATACTATCAAAGTGCCTAAAGATGATTTAATTAATGATTTCCTGGAGAATATGATTGCTCATGATGGCTTGGAGTGAACATTCAGTTACATACTACAATTTTCCCAATGATAGAGTTAGGAGCAACAGTCAACTCAACATCACTTTTGAGTTCCGATTGCTGATTTCATGCATGTTTATCTCATCCTTGGGGATATCTTTTGGAGGAGGTCGAACTTTCAGTTAGGATTTAGTTAACTAATGTTAGTTATCAATTGACTCTCATATCAATAAGGACTTATGTGTTGCAACATCCAATTAGTTTAGTTTAGAATCAGTTAACTAAGGTAGTTTTTCCAGTTAAGTGTTAAGTTTCATACATTTAGACTTAGTAATAAATCTTGCATGCTTGCAAGACTAATTGTAAACTCAAGGAGATTTTAAGGTTCCCTACTCCTTCGAGATTCTATAAATAAGAGTACCCTTGCTCATTGTATTTCAACCTTTGTTGTGATAACAAATCGTTGTGCCTACCTTACCGTGCAATATTGTTATTTTGTATTGGTTCACTTTGTTTAATATAAAGCTAGTTTGATCATTTATTGTGCATTAGTTCCTTCATGCAATTTGCTGTCCCAAATTTATTTGTTTTTAATAATCTTTCTCTCATATCTACACCTTGGATAGAGTATTTTACCTCCTTGGGAATTTAGAGATAGAGATTATCGTTTGATGTTGTTTCTAGTAATCTTGTTTTCAGCCTACACCTCGGATAGAGTATTTTACTTCCTTGGGAATCCTGAGATCAAGCTTGCCATTTAATGTTTGTTTCCAATAACCTACTTTCAGCCTACACCTCGGATAGAATATTTTACCTCCTTGGGAATCCTAAGAACTAGTTTACCATTTGTTGTTGTCTCCAATAACCTTTATTTCAGCCTCCACCTCGAATAGAGTATTTTACCTCCTTGAGAATTCTAAGATAGAGTTTATCGTATACCATTCCCAATTGCTCCTAATTCCTCTTGCTTTGTTTTTCTAGAGGAAATAGAATAGTTTTAGCGTTAGCCTAGTTGTAGTTAAGATCTGCAAAACCAAAGAAAACCTTAGCTGCAATGTGTTTGGTTTCTCAACCTTGTGCCTCTACCAATTGAGTCAAAAAGATAGGAAGTTAGAATACTTTAACTTTTACGCATATCAACAAAAGAGGGAGCTTCCCCTCCTAATTTTAAGAGCAGTTAATACTGTGCATAGTTGTCTGTTGTCAATACGCACTCCGGAGGTGCGAATTGTAACACCAATAGTTTTCTAGCGCCCACCTAAGGCACGACGCATAAAACGTCAAGAAAAGCTAAATGCTTTTATGACACGGGAATGACCCTCTGGCATCCTATTGCATGATTCATATAGAAGCAATGGATGATAACAGCAATAATTCTGGCAATGCTGATAGAAATCAGCAACATCCACCCCCATTACCTTGGGGTAATAACATTGGACCTTTGGCTTTTCAGGTAATCGTGAGTTACCTAAAGGGTCAAGGAAGCGCTTTCCCTGATTTCACAGCGATGGAACTCAACACTCGGAGGAACATTTTTTTTGTGTTCACAACGGCTTGCTTCGTCTTACACGTAGCACATGAAGACATCGCAGTGCGTCTCTTTGTCGAGACTCTTATGGGAAATGCTGCCAGTTAGTTCAATCACCTGGCACCAAGCAATATCACAAGCTAGGCAACTATGAGCAAGAAATTTTTGGCGAGATTCAAGCTCATCGAAGACAGTCACCTATTGTTTGCCCAGCTTACAAATTCAAAGATGGAGCACAATGAGCACATGAGGGATTTTGTAGCAAGATTTAATCGTCTTGTTACAAGACTTTCTTCTACACTCGATTCACCGGAGATTCTGATGAGCTATTTCATAAATGCTCTTCCATCAGAGATAGCCTTCTTCCTCAAGACGGAAAAAGAAACAAAGTTGAAGAGTGCGCAAGAATACACCATCAAGTTAGAGGATAATATGATCACTTCTGGCTTGATGAAAACAAATTCTATCAGATCTCTAGTTCAACAACCGTACCAGCCAAAGAGAGATAATCTTCAACCACGGTTGCCAACATCTCCATCAAGACCAATGATTGAAGTTGCACACATTGTAGTATTTTGTTCTTTCCACGACACTGATGCACATACCAGATCCACATGTCCTAAGAATCTGAGAATGATCCAAATAATGTGATACACTGAAGCTACTCCCAGTTCTAGTTTTGTACCAACACCAAGTTCGAACATTGTCTTACCACAGACGAACAACTTCGATGGCAACTTCGCAACGGGATACTTTGAACCCATTATTAAAGAAAAAGAAAAAGCATACCGTCAATACGCTCTTGCGGTGAATCATGAAAAAGTTTCATCACCTGTGTTCATACGTGCTCAGCACTTCAATGCATAGAAAGAAGAAGAAGAAAGACAAAAATCAAATGAAAAGGGTAAAGAAGTGCCTTCCACTTCCAATCCCAGATCTTCACAGAAAAACGCTATGCCAATTGCTCAAGATCCGTCTTCAGCAAATTTTGACATCATAGCTTCCATGATGAAGACCAAGGTACAAATCTCTCAACTAGAATATCTTTAGGATCATCCAGAACAACTAGATTAGATTCTCAAGGTTGTAAAGAAGCAAACTATGCTCAAGTCATCTGTTCCACCAAAAGAAAAGCCTGAAACGGGTCCTGGTAATTGTGCAACTCTGACAGAGATAGAAACTGAAGACCAAAACATTGCTTGTTCTGAAAAGAGACCGACAAAGGATACAAGGTCATGGACAATACAGTTCGATGGAGGTTGTTCAAATACAAGTTCAAAAGCAGGGGAAATGATCATCTCCCCTAAAGAATAGTCGTACCCAACTGCATGTTGCCCACAATTGGAGTTCACTGAAGTTGAGAAAGAGGCGCTTTTGTTAGGCCTCAAAAATGCAAAAGACATGGGAATCAAACTCCTATGTGTTAAAGGTGATGTAGAGCTGATCGACGAGTCGGTCAAAGGATTTTTCAAGTTAGAAAAGATCACCTACAACATTATAGAAATCGAGTTTGGAACTCGATTGATTGGTTTGAAGAGTTCAACATCCCGATGATAGACTGAAGAGTTCAACATCCCGAGGATAGACTACAACAGAACTAATACCTCAAGGGTATCAGCTTTCCCATTTGCATCATATTCTGACTTTTGTCAGAGTACCTTTGTGTAAGAGACCGGGTGTCTCTCAACCCAAATCTTTTGACTGTGAATGCGTTTTTTGTTTTGATTTGTAGTTTTTGATTTTTTTGAAAGTTTTTTTGCAGTATATTAAAAGAATGCAATTTTGGAAATAAATACAATTAAATTCATAAAATATTCATTAATGATAAATGATGCAACAAATAGCTTCCCAAGGTATGGCGAATATTTTTATTGACTTTCTAGACTCATACAATGAAGAAATGCAAACATGCAATGAAAAAGGCTACACTTTTATTCAAAGATAACCTAGTTATTTGCAGCTGCCTAAAGGACAGAAGAAGTGATTCGCCAAGCTCAAATATTAACTTCTCCCTCTTCTGGATGTGTGCAAAATGCTTTGTAAGTCAAGGCATCCCAACTGGAGAAATAAATGGGAAAAAGGCAAAGCGATTTGCTCCTGGAGAAAGGTACGACCTTGCAGCTGTATAGTACGGCCTGGCAGCAGCAAGTAAGAAATCCGTACCACCTTGAACAATGTGCTAGATCACTAAATAAGGAATAGGTAAGTCACCTTATTGCTTAGATGAATAATCTCTGCTCAAACCCTTTCTAAAACTATCTCAATAAGCACAAATGCAACCTCTGAATGAAGTCACCCTGTTGACAATATTCAACTGGTATTGCACAGTCTTAGTATGCCTGATTCTGAAGAGGGAACGTTCTTCAAAACCCGATGATCTACAGAAACCCTTGTTTCTCAAACCCCAATGCTCTCATAGAGAAATAAAGACAAATTAGAATAATCAACATAATGAGTTCGATTTGTCTTGAAGAATTATATATCTTCTCTCATAAAGTCGACCCTTCACAAAAATCAGCTCATTTGCATTTAATAATATAATAATTTCACCCTTTTGAAATACTTAGGCCAATCATTAATAAATGGCGTCCTTTTTATTAATGAGTATTAAACTCATTAAATATTAAATTTTCCCCTTCATTATAAAGTATTAAAATACTTTATAATTTGCCATTTTAATAATAACTTTAATATTTCATTAAAATGACTTTATATTATAAAGTCAAATTAATAATCTCTTTAACTATTATTAAATGCTCTAATAATCCCTGTTTGCTCATCAAATCATCAAACCGGGTCAAAACTGAGTTGACCAACTGAATCAAGTGCCCTACCAAAAATAGCAACTCCTGCCTGCCTAACTTACTATAAATAGTAAGTATCTATAAATCACTCTATAAGTGTCCGCAAAGCCCCAAACCTGAATCAACTGCCGGAGTGATGTTCCCAAACGCTGGATAACTATTTCAAGAGACCTTCTACTCACATCTGTCAGCCTACGAAGGTCTGCGTAATAGGCTAACCCCTAAATCAACTGTACTGCCCAGGAAGGGGACATTACACTTTGCTTGGATATATGAATACCTAAGAATCTTCATCCCAGAAAAATTGTCTCCTGCAATTCCCATCAAAAGAGAAGTAAAACCTTTTAGGCAGAAGCAACATCGATGGAAGGCTCTTCCCGCTGCCATGAAGCAGACAATATCCAAAGCACTTCATCTCTTCGAGGGTGGAGTGAATTTCTATAAATAATTTTCTTTCTTTTTCGTAATGTGTTTCCCATTCTGTAATGTAAACATTATGTAGTAATGTATTTCCTTGTTATGTAAAAGTATTGTCTTAGGTGAATTTCAGGAGACCTCCAATTGTTAGGTGAATTAGGAAGTAGTCCCGTCTCTATTGCCCAACTAATAAGATACTGGTCTGCAAAACTAGAGATTCTCGGTTCTCCTATGCCATAAGTATCTGACATGGTCACCAGACGAAGCCTAATGTTGTACCCAAAATAAATTTTTGCTTCAATAAAGCATTTTGGTAAAAATGGTCTAAATCTTGTAAAATTGTTGTCAAAATCCAATTTTAGGTCAAACAAAACATGGGCTTTTTGTGGGTTTGTGTTTAGGAGGATACTTGCAAATTTCTAAAATTTTGAAAATTACGATTCCGTACCCTTGTTTTTACGAAAACCCCTAAAAATAGGACCTTTCCAAAATTTGTTGAAAATGATTTTGATAGCATAATTTGACTTCACGATCACATTGGTCAAGTCAAAATCACCAAAAAGTTTGTTTTACTCTAGTGGATCTATTTTCATTTTTCAGGAGAAAAGATAGGACCTCTGAGGCCATTAATGGCAGAATGGCTAGTACCAGGTATCGAAATCTAAGCCTCAAAAGCTTTAAGGAAGAATTCATGGCGGAAAATGTTCAAAAAGATGCTTCACGATGGAGGGGATTTTTAAAGGTCAAAAATGCTGAAAATTTTCTAAGTCTGGGAGATGCACGTCTTACTACAAGAAAGAGGCTATGCAGTCAATGCCTTAGCCATTTTTCAAAGCACTCGTACATGCAACATGGTGAAAGCAATTGCTACGATGCACGCGTTCACGTCGTCGACAACGATGATCAAACCAGTCAAGCTACACAGTGAACCTGAAGCGCAAAGAGGTGAGAAACTTCAAGAAAATGATGAAGCTGTAGCCAAAAGCGCCCCAATTGGATAGGGGCGCCCATGAAGTCAAAAGGTCAAAGACAATCATCTCCTTCGTAATTTTGTTGGATTTCCAACGCATCGCCAAGCAAGTTCACCTGATCCATCGATCACCGACAAATGAAGGTGAAGATAGAAGATGTTGAAAGAAAGTATCATCAAAGATGGCAATTAAAACATGGGAAAAAGCACCCCTACAAACCAGGGGCGCCCAAGAACTAGACTATCTAGATATTAGTTTTTGAGTAAGTTATCTCTAGGTGATCTCCCCGAAGTCAGCTCAGTTTTACAAGGAACTTGTTCGCCAATCTAAGAGACATATCAAACAACGACAACTGTTGATTGTTTGAGCACACAAAACAGAGGGTAAATCAATAGACATCAAGGCAAAAGCGCCCCTAATGGCAAGGGGCGCCCATCATTTTGAGCCACCTGTTGAGGTTTTCAACAACTACTTTCTCCAATGCATCTACTTAACATCCTTTCAATTTTGCGATCAATCCAGTTGCAAGCTCACAAGACCTATCAAGCACTCACAAACGAAGATCAAGTGTAAAACGCTAGAAGCAAAGGTGGAATGAAAGATATGAAGAATTGGCTAAGTGTTAAGAAAATGCACCTTCCTAGAAATAGGCGCCCAACTTTCTAGGCAATTAGATGCAGTCTTCAAGCTCTGTAACCTCCAAGAATTTCTTCGTCTTGATCAATCCCAGTGATGACACCGTTAGCAAATTCAACAAATAAATCAAACATCTGAAAACGAAGATCAAACTGGGGTTGTTCGTGAAAGGTTGCAAAGTGAAAATTACAGCACAAAAGGTCAAAGGCACCCCTACAGGCTAAGGGCACCCAAACTTTCAGGACCTCTTGAACAACTTTCATGACCTGCAAGGCCAGTCATCCTTTCTAGAGCTGAACTAGTTATCCATTCCATGTCTCGGCATGTTCACCGCAATCATCAGTCATCGGTGATCTCAGATCAAAGCATTGAAGGTCAAAATGGAGAAATTGAAAAGCATCCAAAAAACTAAGTTTGGTGAAAAATGCACCTTTTTGGGAAAAGGCGCCCAAGAATTTGAGGCATCAGATTTGGGTTTTAAGCTTTGCAGCTCCCAAGCACACCTTTTCAAAGTTGATCCAACTTTGCAGTAGATCTGTCAACAAGACTTCAGGATCAATCGAGCAACCGAAATCAAGGATCAAACAAAGGTACTTCGTCAAAGAAAAAGGATAAAAAATATTCAACTCCTCAACTTGGACGCCTTAAGTCAAAGTAGGCCCAATTGACTGAAGTTATCTATTTTGAAGGCCTCTTCATGTCTAAAACGCCCCCAAATTGGTGGAAATTGCCTCAATGAACTCCTAATCAAGAAGATTGACTCCTCAATCAACATGTTGGTGCCTAAACTTGATTGATTCCACATCAAATGCTATTTATCAAGCTTAGGCATCATTATTCATTATTTCTCTTTGCAGGTTGAAGCTCAAGCACAAGTATTTTTCTCTCCGAAGTCATTTGAGGATCTGACAGAGGGAATTCTCAGCGTTTTTCATGTTTCTAAGAACAAGTTGCATAGAGGAACAGTTTGTCAAAGCTTACATCTCCAAGCATGATTTTCTTGAAGATTCAAAGTGGCATTCTATAACTTCTAAACTTCTCCCCCTCATATTTCTTCTATTCTTGTCTTAGATCTTCTTACATGTCCAAGTAAACAATAGTTTTTCACAGATTTGGTCTTCTAGGTATGATCAGCACAACAAATTCCACAAAACCCACGTGCCAGATTCTTCTAGAGAAAGTTGCCCTGCTGCCCCTTTTTTTAGGGGTTTTGAAAAAAGTCACAATTTCAAAAAACAGACAAACTGGGTTTGTTTGGCTTCGAAGCGCCTACAATACCCATGTGTTAGATTTTTCTGAGAAAAATAAGCCTCTGCTGCCTCTAAAACCTTTGCCCTAAAGGGTTCTTGCATGTACAAGGAAAAGTAATTGTTTTGAATTTCTGACGTTCTGGGTCCATTCAAAAAATTATTCCCAACAAAACTCACGTCTTAGAAATTTTTGTGAAAAGTAGTTCTCGGCAAGGCTATTTTTAGCAGTTGCAGAAAAGTTGTCTGACTAGTATCGTGTGCCAAGTTAATCTTCAAGGTTTTCAGAATGCAATTCTCCTAGGTTGAATACAAGACCAAAACGGTCTTACTTCATGACTTCCTAAAAACGGTTGACACCAATCTACATCGGGCACACCCAGAGGCCAACTTTTCTTAGATTGCAAGAGGTCGCAGAAGGTAGCTATTCCAATCACAAAGACACCACCGGTTATCACCACGCTACCTTCTACTTCCAGAACAAGACCCAGAACTAAGACATGGAGTAACCCTCCTAAGGGAAGCAGATTGTCAAAGAATTAAAAGAGCAAAATGCCAGTTGCTGATGTAAATCAGCAAGAGTAACATTTGGAGATAGCACCTGAGATAGAAGCAAATACCATTGAGACAGAGCATAGCAGAGAGCAGGCCTCAAGATGAGATCACCATCTCGAACTTGAAGATGGCATGTGAATCAGTCACTGCAAAAGAAAACAAATAGCAGCTTTTCACTTGGAAAGAATAGCTTATCTACAAGGTGAAAGCTTATGATACAGTCTCTACAGAATTGACTGAGTGCAAACAAAGTGTGGCAAGCATTATTAAGTTCGTAAGGACATTGGTGACATCCATACCTTGCTAGTACCAGCATGAAGGTGGTGAATACCTTGAGCTCGCGGAACTGCAAATGAAATTCCAAACCCTCATCCGTAGTATTTTCAGCAGAGACTACAGGTTGAGTCAAATTGTTGCCATGTCAGCAAAGCTAGATGATGCAGTTGAGAAGAGGCATCATTTTCAGGATCAAATTACAAGTGGCAAGGAGATGCTTCAAAGACACGTCATCATCCTAAGAAGTATCAATTGTCCAGATACAAAGGCAGTCAACGACTAGTTAGAGGAAATGATGACTCAAGTTGATGAGGTGTAAACACTCAGTTAGGACGTCCTACCCCTCCAAGATAGCATTTATGACACAAGAGTTAACTTGATGCCTCTTTCCAAGTTAACTCACTGTCCCACCAATTGTGCATGTCTATTTTGGAGGCATTTTTATATATTAGAGTTCTCTTTTAGTTTAGAATCAGTTAACTAAAGTAGACTTTCCAGTTAACTGTTAGGTTACCTAATTTTAGACATAGGAATAAATCTTACATATTGGCAAGAACTAAGTGTTAACTCAAGCAGATTTTAGGGTTCCCTACTCCTTTGAGCATCTACAAATAAGAGCAGCCTTGCTCATTATTGTGGAACTTTTATTACTACACAAAATTGTTGCATCGTTGTGCCATCAAGCTTGCAAGTCAATATCTGTTCACTCTTGTGTTGATGTTATTAGCAGCATTAGGCTTCTACTTCCAGCCCGCGATGAAGACAATTTAAATAATAGCCTAACGGCTATTTAAATTGGAAGGCGATTTTTATTAAGAGACGTCTTTCATTAAATGATATTTAATATTTGTTTATTATTTATTGAGGCCGACCCATCTCTAATCGGCGATTATTTTTGGAGAGTCATCACATTTCATGATGGCCGACATTACACTTGAAAGGACGCATCTATTGAAGTCTCCTCATTCGAATTGTGTATAAGGAAGGTGCCATTGGATCATTCAAGCATTCAGATTCAGTTTGTTTATATAGTTAGATATTCTCAAGTGCAAGCAAGAGTAAAGGAGAAATACATAATAGTGCAGATCGATATTATTGTAGAAGGCTGAGTTATTTCATTAATGTGTTAGCATCAGATTGTGGTGCTCATTCTTGGCCTTAATATCGGCCTCTTTGTAAAGGAGACATTCATTGATAATTCAATATATAAGTGATAAATTGTTGCTGGGTTTTTCTCCCTCAAGAGGAGGGTTTTCCCAATGTATCTGTTGTGTTCTTGTGTCTGATTTTGAATTAATTTATGTGCATTAAATCTGATCTTAAATTTAACATCTTGGATGAGAGTTATTTGGTTTGATCGCATAGTGTATGATTTCGTACCTTTACTGTCCCAAATCTTTGTAAATCGTTGAGCGAGTTTGAAGAAATAAATCAAAGAGCAATGTGCCATTTGATCCAAAGTTTCAAGATCTATCAACGTTTGTTTTTATAATCAATTGTTTCAATCTACACCTTGGACAGGCGTCGTCGCCTCCTTGGGAATTTGGAGATTAATGGTTATCGTTTGATGTAGTTTTATGATCTATATTTCAGCCTACACCTCGGACAGGTGTCGTCACCTCCTCAGGAATCCTGATATCTAGTTCATCGTTTTGTGTTGTTTCTAGTAATCTACATCTCAGCCAACACCTCGGACAAGTGTCATCACCTCCTTGGGAATCCTGAGATTTAGCTTACTGTATGAGTGTTTTCTTGCATGAGACCTTATTCCAACGTAGATCTGAAAGTTGAGAGCCTTCGAATGCATTCTGAGAGACGATCGGCCCAAGTGATCCAACCATTCCCCAAATATTGCTCCTACACCCTCTCGCTCTGTTTTACTTGAGGAGGTAGGATAGTTTAGCCTAGCTGTAGTTAAGATCTGCAAAAACCAGAGAAAACCTTAGCTGCAACGCATTGAGTTTTATCACCCTTGTGCCCTGCCACTAAGTAAAAAAGATAGGAAACTTAGATCACTTTACTTCTTACGCAGTAACAACAAAAGAGGGAGCTTCCCCTCCTAATTTGAAGAGCAGTTAATACTATGCATAGCTGTCCGTTGCCAATACGCACTCTAGAGGTGCGAATTGTAAGGCTAGCATACACCGACTACACATATAATTTGATTTTTCTTGTTTCCTGTTAAAAAATGAGTACATTCACCTTTGAAAACAATAAAGTCAGCATTCAACAAAAAAATTTAAAATTTATTGGCTGAGAGGAACAGTTTTTAAATTTGACTAAGCAAAAACTGATTGTTATAGTTCTATTTTCTTACAGCAGGAACTAGTAAGGATAAGTGTTTGTGGAGAGGATGACATGAGTATAATGGTTACCATTACATAAGCCCCCCCTTACCAAGCTCTAACTTTAGCACTAAAACAACACACATGTTATATGAATAAAATGAAAAATTGACTTGTTAAGTGCTGGCTAAATTTAAATAATAATGATCCTGGTAATAAAATTAAACAAATTTTTTCGAGTATACACTTTCCAAACTACCATGATGAAGTGTAAAATGTAAGGCACCTGAGGTGTCCTGGTTATATTCACATGAGAGCCAAGCCATGTTTTGCACCATGATAATGAATGATATGGAACCTGTGCCAATCACACAAATTTGTATTCAACTTCAAAAATAAATTAGTTAGTAAAGAGAAAAAAAGTAAACCTCCAATTCTGCCTTGTACATAAGGAAAGTTAAATATTAATCCATGTCATGCAATAATCACAACGAAATAAAATTCGCAATCGAGTGTAGAATACTGAACATACAGTTGTGTCTCCACTTGTGTTTGAAGGATTTCCATGCACAGGATTGCCTGATCTGTCAAGCCACAATATGTCAAGGAAGAAAAAAGATAGCAAGATTCCCATACATGAAATAAAGTATTGGTATAAACATCATCTCCTTGAGAGAAAAGTATGCCATTATTTGAAGAGGAATCTCAAAAAGACGACACTACAACATATTGTTTTACAAAGCATTACTATAGTGTTAGAAATCATGCATGCCTATAAAGTCAAGTAGTGAAGCAACATAGATACTTCCAAGGATGTAATGGCACATGTTAAGAGGTAAAATTTTGATTACGTTCTAGGTCAAAGAGGTTTCACAAACAGCAATCCTCAACTGGATTTGATGCCCAAATGTCTTAATGATTAAAAGCTTCCAAAATCCTCATCAACTACAAAGGTTCACCTCACTACAAATCATTTTTTTTTCCTAAGGGTTGTTGCCATCCATAGGTACATCAAGTCATTCCTAAAGGGCAATCCTTTCTAAAACATGGGGATAAAAAGGTAAGGTAAAAATCCACCTGTTTGCTAACTACAATAATCTTAACAACATAGTATGGATGGAGACTATTTGAAGAGTAAGTTCAACTACAAACATCAATTGAGCACAAGATATTGGGCCCTTAATATTTGTTTGCAATCCTACATATTCATTAAGTAAAATTAAACATTTTCTCTATAAAATAAAATCATTTCCATGCAAATGATGGCTAGAAAGAAAGAAAGAAATTATATTAAAGTCCATGATTGATCATAGCAAGGTAGTGGGACTTGAAAAACATATGGTTACAATAGACAAGTATAGGGTAAAATGAAATCTAACAGCTGAAGAAGTAACTAAGAACTAAAGTGCTGAAACAATGAAACAAAGAAAGCAAAGCTAGAATGGGTTAACCAAAAGTAGGCGAATCTTAAACCTTGGCCATGCCATACATATACAAATGTAAATAGTCATGTGAGTAGTGTTATGAAATGAAAGAACACGAAAGTATTCTATAAGATTTGATCTACAATTACATTGACAAACACCTCCTTATATAGTGTTCAGAGTGAAGATAAAAACAATGCAGAACAAATGCATGTTAAATAATCTAAAAATAATAAATTAAAAATAAAAATAAACTCATCTAAATTAAGTCACTAAAGTGACTTTATTACAAAAGTACATCTTAATAATCTCTAGTACCCCTCTTAAGACTTACTGCACTAAAAAACAAAAACTAACATAAGCAAACTAAAAACACTCAAAATCATGAGTTCTTCAAAAGATTTTCTTTGGAAACAGTTCTACTAGGTAGACCTCCATCAAGCTGCCTCAAAACCTTCGTAAAGGTGTAGCTTCCGAGCTGAATTCCCAAGTTCCCAAATTACCACCTCCTCGAACTCTCGAATGACTAACCTCTCGAACCATTGGACAACAATCCATGCTGTGCTACACTCATAGAGCTCCATCAAGTTGTCTCATGACCCTCATAAGGTGTGATGAACCCTTCTGGCTCAACTTCAACCCTAATGCTCAAACTGCTTGTTTTTTTGTTTTTTGAAGGTTTCTGGTTTTTTTGAAGTTTTTGCATAAAAAGAACATAATGTGATTTTGAAAGAAATGCTTCTAAAATCTATAATAAATTCAATAAGGCGAAAACTGATACACAGAGATCCCTAAATCGATAGCAAATGGTTTTATTATACTTTCTCAATGCTTACAATATTCAAACCCTAGCATGCAGACAAAAAGGCAAAACTGATTTGCATTATTTAAAAACCTGATTTGCTGATTGCAGCCACCCAAAATGATGAAGAAAGAGTACGGCCAACATCAACTGGTAATTCTCCAGCCTGAAAACCCTTGCAGAATGTTCCAGAGACCAAGGCGTCCCATCTGGTGCAGGCAGAAGGTCAAAAGTGAAGGCGTCCAAGCTCACAGGAAAAGTACGGCCCTCAAGCTGATTTGTACGGCCCTTGAACAGCAGCAATAAAATCCGTACTACCTTGGGAAGTGTGCCAGATGTCTGAGAACTGATGGCAAATGAAAAATATTCCCTTCTGGAAAGGAATCGATCCAAAACATTGACTATTAAGAACTCACATGAAGATTTGTAATAACCTCTGAATGAAGTTATTCAACTGCAGGCAATAAATCAGCTGATATCTCACAGCCTCTAAACTGCAACACTGAAGATGGCTCGTTCTCCAATGCGAATAGACAACTGAAACCCTTGGCTCCGTTCTCTGAAGGAAGAAGTGACAAAAATCGATTTTCATAACATAATAATGTTTTTCACAAGTGAAAAACCTTATATTCTTCAAGAGGGTCGACTTCTCTCCAAAAAGCATCATTTAAATAAAAGTTGAATTTCACTTTTAATATTTCCATAGTTTGGGCGCCCAAATTAATTATAACTAATAATTGAACTTGGCCCCCTTTTAATGATGGTCGACCCCTTCCATAAAGTCACTTAAGTTATAATATTTAATTATATTATAACTTTATAATTTAAGCTTCAACTTAATTAATATTTATTTTGGCAAATAAATATTAATATCTCTCTCAAAATAAGTCAAATTAACGAACCGTCTGAAGCCGGATGACAAGTGACTGAATCTGCATATGACCAGACCATACTGCTAAAAATAGCAGGGGTGCTTCGCTGAGTGTCTCCACTTACTAAAAATAGTAAGTCAAGCAACTGATGTCCAAATGACTCCGAACGAAAGCCAAACTGAATGATTCTGCCAACTGAAGCCAAGCCAAGCCTCAACAAGACCCTCTATCCACCCTATCAGCCTACGAGGGTCACAGAGTAGGCTAATCTCATGAACCAAAAGATGTCAACTGGAAGGGGACATTACATAAGGGTATGAGTCCCAAGATCCACAAACTCCCAAGCTAACTGGACAACCATCCGTATTGAGCTTTATCTATAATAGATTTCTTTCTGTCTTCAAAGAACTAGCTTCTTTTAAATGCATAAAAAGCAACTTCTTCACCAATGTCAGCATCTGGAGGATCTTCAACAAGGGCTACATTAGCCTTCTTGATCTTTCCCTTGAGAACATCTTTCCTCAATTTCTACAATTCCAAGCTATGTCCCCATTTTCTCGCACTAATAGCATTTTGTCCCCCTTTTGTCCTTATCAAATCTTCTACAATTTGAGTATAATGCCAACTTAGTTTGAGGATCATCTTTTGTATCTCCTGCAATAGTTCTCTTTTCTTAAGCTAGGAGAGTTGAAATCATATCTTCCCCACAGGTTTTTGTGCATCAATTGCATCTAGACTTTTACTTTCTAGGTGTGAAAAATGAAGCCAAAATATTTATCTAACGAAATTTCCATTTCCAAAAAATATAGAAGCCCAAATAATGAAACTGAAAATTTTCAAACCCTAATACCTTCCATAACCTTTGTCCTAGCTACTAGACAAATCTTCACAAACCCTAGCCATGGGGTTTTACAAAATCAAAGATAAATTATTCAAAACTTTCATGCATATGTGCCTTGGCTGCAGATTTGATGAACCTTAGCCACTTCTTTCAAAAACCAAGCTGTGAAATCTAGCTCAAGAAAACCTTAATCATGACTTTTACTTGCCTTGCTTACCGATTTGATGAACCCCAGCCATGGACTAATGTAACCCTAGTTGCAAGTTTGACAAAATCCAGAAATAAACTACTAAAAAAATACTACCTTCAAAACCCTAGTCACGAGTTGTATACATGAAATATTCCGAGCCAAATTTTTTCAAATTTTCAATAACAGTTTACAAACAAAACGCACCCGTTAAGGTTAGCTCTAAACCAAAACGATGCTGAAGCAACTCTAACCAGAATGTACACCAGGATCCCGATGTGGGCAAGGTGTGAGCATTGGTCAAAGGATCTGCCCACTCCATGTTTCTTGCCTTCTTCATGGCCTCCTGTAGGGAGGGTGGATCAAAAGCTTTAATCCATCCCTTGAGTGGTTCCATCAATCCTTCACTGAAAAGGATCACCAACCGCCTCTCCGTGATTCCAGTGACCATGACTGAGAGTCTCTAAAACTCAGCTATGTAGGCATCAACTGTGCCATACTACATCAACTGTGCCGATTCTCTGAAATGTATTTCAGGATCTATTTTCTCAAATCTTTCGATGAGCCTATTGGTGAACTCATCATAGGTTGTGATAGACCGATGACCCAAGGTGACTAGGCCATGGTACCACCACTCGTGCGCCACCCCATCTAGGTGTAGCGTAGCAAACTTAATCGCCTCCTCTTCTGCCATGGGTCTAAGAGCTAGATAGTTATCCAGCTTCTGAATCCAAGCTCGAGCTGAACTGTTATCACTCCCATCATAGTGTGGAAGCATAACCTTGTTGACAACTTGATACAAGTCCCCTTGAACTGTTGTTCTTCTTTGCTCATAATGTCTCCCTTGTCCCTTATTCTTTCTTTTATGATCCATAAAATCATTATAGGACGTATCCATCTTGATTTCATCAGAGAGAGAATCATACTCCGCACGGCCAAGTCTCAACTGTTCCACGAATGAAGCATTCTCTTCAGGCTCAGGTTGGGTGTTTACTGGTGCCAAGAAGGTGGGTTTGAATGGCCTGGCTGAGATGTAAGTATTGTTTGAAACAGGCTGAGCTGCATGACCATCATGCTGGTTGGAGGCACTGTGTTCTCCTCTATGTCCAGGGTTAATTTGTGGAGTTGTGTTCTGGCCCACTTTCCCCATCATGAGAGATACCATATCCATTAAGGCATCCATCTTCCTTTCAAATCTCTTTCCCAGACTTATCGATCTCTCTCTTCCCTTCCCACTATCATCTCTGTTGTTGGTAAACCTCTCGTTACCCCCAACTGATCTCTCACCTTCTGCCATATCTGTTTCCTGAGAAGACTCCTAGTGAGCCCTCAAGACCTCTGAAGCTGTTTGACCTTCTGGAGCCTGATAGGGCTGAAACTGTTTTCCAACTTTCTTGTCTTCCCTTGCTATGTATCTCTTTTCTCTGTCACTCATAGACGGTTTGTTCACAGGATGGCAAGATCTTGGCTCTGATACCACTAAAATATTCCGAGCCAATTTTTTTCAAATTTTCAATAACAGTTTACAAACAAAACGCACCCGTTAAGGTTAGCTCTAAACCAAAACGATGCTGAAGCAACTCTAACCAGAATGTACACCAGGATCCCGATGTGGGCAAGGTGTGAGCATTGATCAGAGGATCTGAATTGAAATGCTTATACAAAAACTCTAACCAAGAATGTGCCCGCGAAGGACGATCATATGGTCAAAGGATCCCTATCACGACTAAGCTGAAATAACTCGACGTCAAGAATGTGCTTTCCAAACCGAGATGGAATGGGAGCTACCATATGACGGAGATGCTAAGAATTACAATGCGATTAAGGGAAATAAGCTAGAATGCTGAAAGTAACTCGACACCCAGAATGTGCTTTCTAACCCGGAGTGGGAAAGGAGCTACCATAGGGCGGAGATGTAAGATATTACAAAGCAATTACAGAATGTAAAGATGAGCACTACAAATCAGATAATTAAGCAAAATTAAGAACTACTACCAATACTACTGTCAGCTTACAATATGATAGAGAATTCGCCTGCCAAGAGCATAGAGTTAGAACAATTCAACGATCATTTAGATAGAGAATTCTCCTTGCTTAATGGACATACCAAAACTGATTTCTTCTCTCAAAAACGAGATTTACGATTCTGATCTAATCAGATCTGCAACTTAAAATGTAAAACCAGCAACATGAGAGCACACTAAAATGGACACATCTCTCTCATAACTCATCCAATTGACGTGAAATGAAAAGAAAATGACCTTAATGATGAAGGCGCCCAACATGGGAACTCAAAACAGACCCGAAAGCTTCTATTTAATTTATGCACGATTCCCAAGGCAATCACAAATGGTACGGCCCAGCAAAAGGGCGATTTGCCTTTAAAAATCACAGCCTTCAATAAAAAATCTATAACTTTGGGAAATGGGTCGCCCCTTACAGATAGAGAGAATAAGACAATACCCAGAAGCACTCTTTTTGTATTTTTTGATTTATGAATAAAAACGACAATCTGCTACAATGAATGTGCAACTCCAGAAAACCACTAATATGCATAAAACTGATTTACAAATCCTCACAAAGACTAAAATGCAGAAATCTCACAATAAAGCATTCAAACTACACTATCTCACCACTAGTCACTATCTTTCAAGCGAGAAGCAATGCCAAGCTAGGAGGCGTACATTCCTCGAAGCAATCCCAAAGCCAATCCGGGAGCATAACATTCCTGTAGACAAAAGATGATGAAATGAGAACCAATGGCTTCCTTTTATAATTTCCAGTTGACCTTCTCGAAACCCTAATCTTCTTTTCTTGAGTCAAACCCCAATCCTCCAATAGATGGCGTCCCACTTTCCCAAGCAATATTTGACTTTAATTATAAACTTAATCTTTTCCTTGAAGTTGGTGTCCAACTTATGCTTGGATTAAATCTTTCATTAAGAAATATAATTAATTCCCTCAATGGGGCGCCCACCCATTAAGAACATCTTTTTAAAACAACTTAAAGTGAAGTTGCTAGGCGAAGTGGGTCAATGTTAAAATATAACATTAAAGCATGATTTAATTAAAATAATTCGACTTATCTCTCCAGTTATGCCCCAGAGCCAAAAATGAATAAGCCAACTGATCAATCTGAAATGGAAAGCCAACCGAGCCGCAACCAACAAGACTACTGCCAGAAATAGAATTTACTAAAAAATAGTAAATTCCTGAAATTGCTCAGAATGCCAAGAACAACATATCACCGCGAAGCTCTCTGAAAACCCAGAAAGAATCCGCCATTGAAACATCCAACCTCAAACAAGAGCATCCTTCGAAACATGAAACCCTAATTTCACCTTCCGAATAGCCTACGGGTCTCCAGAATAGGCTAATGGTCACTGGAAAGATCATGCTCGAGAAAGGGACATTACAATACACCCAAGTCAGAACCTATAAATTTTGAAAAATACCTAGCCATTGATCTAAACCCTAACCATGAGCAAAAATGGCTCAAAAAATAAAAAAAATTTGGATAAAACCCTATGACTTCAATTTCTCCCAAGAAAAAACTTGCAATTTTCAGCAAAAAAATCCACAATTTTCAAAATAAAATTTATTTACACTTCCTATTTAATCCTTGAGATTTTTTCTTGCAAATGGTCACAAATTTCAATTTGCAAACCTTTTCATGTGATCTGCTTTGACACCATGTTATGAAATGAAATATAACACAAAAAATATTCCATTAGATTCGATTTACGATTACATTGACAAACACCTCCTTATATAGAGTTTGGAGTGAAGATAAAAACAATGGAGGACAAATGCATGATAAATAATCTAAAAATAATAAACTAATACTAAAAAGAAACTAATATAAATTAAGTCACTAAAGTGACTTTATTACAAAAGTAAGTCTTAATAATCTCTAATAAGTAGGTGAAGACCAAAGCAAAAGATCAAGGCTAGAAATTAGTGTTATCAAACATGTCTATATTGATGACCTAAGGAGATGAAGAAGAAGAGCCAACAACATTACCATGAACCACCATAACGAGAACAACAAATCATTTGATGATGTCCATGGAAGAATCTCTAGAACTCTTAACATCCAAAATTGATGTCACCAAAGAAGATAAAATTGATAAAACATAGTTCTCCTTATGCCTTGCATTGTTGGCCAAGAGAATTAGGACATCAATGTTTAGTAGAATTAGATCCATGGCACCTAGTATGTGAGGGACAAAACTAGAAAACCCTAGTAGAAACATGCAAAAGTAGATGTTGACTCATTGATTTGTCACACCATCTATATTTAGATAGAGGTCTCTTACATGACCTCTTCTACACAATGTAGCTTTGTTGTATCTTTTGATGACATTGTACGTATCATTGGTAAAACTTGCTACATATTTCTTACTCTTGTTCTACAATTCACATCCTCTTGGTAAACCCCCTTATTGTTGCTTTCTTAGGTGTGAGACTTTTTAAGCACTCTTCTCATTCTAATGAATATTGTATATATTTTTGAGACCATAGAATTATTTCGTCATATGTGGGCCTTGATTAGTCCAAGGACGTCACCACAATCATGGATCAATAGTGATGAATGTTCGATGTAATTATGCAATAAATGTGTAATTTTGTGTCCTTATAAATCAGCTATTTACCTTATGGAAAACAAACCATTAACATAAATTTCACTTTCTGGAATGACCCCATTTTATGGTCATTCCAACATCTTTGGAAGCTCCAAATTTCTTAGAGAGCACTAGCTTTTTTAGAATTGAGTTCTAATCATGGCAGTGAGTTTAGGAGATCGAGACGAGACCAAAGGTACTTTTCGGATGTGGTTTCGTCACTTTGGGAGCTCTCCACATTTCTTGGAGAGGACTACTATTTTTGGAATGCATTGATTTTCATAAGGTTTGATTTCTTCAGCACTTATGAATATTTTGGCATGGTCAAAATGCATTTTTGGTCCATTCTAATATTTTCCATAACTTTAGTTGGATGTGCAAGAAATAATTAAATAATTTAATGTTAAGTTGTCAAAAAAAGAAAAAATTAAAAGACAACTTATGTTAATTATTTAATTGGAGTATAAAGTCAATTTTATGGAGCAAAAAGGATTATTATTTTAAAAGTGATTTTGTTGATGTTTTAGCTGCGGGAGATACCCTTCTCTCAAAATTGAAATAATAAATGATATATAAATATTATTTTAAAGGCCAACCCAAGATGAAAAGTCACCTTGGTTCTTGAATGAGGCCGACCCTTGTAAGAGTCGCCTTGCTTGTGAAGAGGCACCTTACTTTGTATATATGGAAGGAGATGCTCATTCATTTCATCATCGATTTTATTCTAAAGAGACATTCGCACTTATCAAGGAGTTTGTGCATCTACAACAAATCATATCATTGCATAAAGCAGATCAACATTAAGGAGAGATCATATAATTGTGTATTTGCATCTAAGTGAGGTGTGATTCTTTATTGCATTATATTGGCCTTGTGTGCGGCCAAGATTGTAAGCAGATTTCTGCTCCTTTAAATTCAATATATAAGAGAGATATTTTGGCTGGGTTTTTCTCCCTCAAGAAGGAGGGTTTTCCCAGGATAAATTTTGTGTTCTTTGTTCACTGTGTTGAATTTTCTGTTAATTTACATTTCTGATTAAAACAACATGGTATCAGAGTAGGTTCAGGGGAAATTCGATAAGAAGCAATTGCAGATTTAAGATCACTTCCAGGTGTGGAGGAATTTGATTTTTTATTTTTAAGCTTCAGGTGCTTTCAAGGAGTTCGATATTTGAAGCTTCAGCTGTGATAGATTATTGTTATAATATTGGAGCAACAAAACAATATAGAGATTTTAGGAGGAATTGTGTCTGAAGGCAGCAAGTCGGGTTTAGATATCACTGTGAGAACAAATCTAGAAGTATATGACTGTGGTGTAGTTGTATATGGAAAATCACGAGCTGCAGTTGGTGTGAGTGAATGGGATGGTACTTTGATTTCTTGACATTGTTCTGAAGATCTGTGTGGGCTGTAATGGAGTTATGTTTTGGTTCTTGCTGAAGACAGTGTGTAGGTTCTATCTTATCTCCTCTCATTCTTCTGTCGTATGGGACATGAGTTTAATGCAATGCTCAAGTCTAAAAAACAGTGTTCATTCTTCAAGTCATATGAGCTTCTGTGCATTGGTGTAAAGTTTGGAAATTTACCTATGGTGTATACATTTGAGGCTTCAGAGATTTCAGGGAACTCTATCATTTACATTTAACAGCTGAGAAGAGACTGCAAGACAAACACCTGACTACATCTATTGAACAACATAAAGAGATAAGTATTTTATGTTTGAATAATGATCATGAATTTTATAGTTAATAATAATTCATGCAATAACATTGGGAATAGTGAATCATGTATGCTTCTAGCATTGGTATTTCTCTTCGGGATATTTTTGAACTATTATTTAATCTCTCTAAAATGCTACTAGGACAAATCAAGGAGCAAAAGGATGATGAGAGATTGCATAAGGAATTCACAGGAGGAAGAGCTTGCTGCATCCTATGAGGAAGACACGTAGGCTGAAGAAATGAACAAACATGAAGACACAACTTGCTGCCATAGAATTGAGTTGGTAGCACATAACTGGAGACGTTTCTTCGAAGAGGAGGAATTAACATTCAGAGGGAGTCTGACAATTCATCAAAGGCAACCTTGGACAAGGAGGTCAAGAGGTTGATGCAAGTACTTGGAGCTTCAGAGGGAATCACATCATCATGAAGATCTGTTGTAATGTATATTTCTCTATGACGGAGAAGTATGAGGTGAAAGCCCTTGTTAGTGTATATTTCTCTGTGACAGAGAAGTATGAGGTGAAAGCCCTTGTTAGTGTATATTTCTCTATGACGAAGAAGTATGAAGTGAAAGCCCTTGTTAGTGTATATTTCTCTGTGACAGAGAAGTATGAGGTGAAAGCCCTTGTTAGTCTATATTTCTCTATGACGGAGAAGTATGAGGTGAAAGCCCTTGTTAGTGTGTATTTCTCTGTGACGGAGAAGTATGAGATGAAAGCCCTTGTAGTGTATATTTCTCTAAGATGGAGAAATATGAGGTGCGAGCCCTTGTCCATCTCTGAGACGAAGATGTGGCTCTTTCCACACATGGGAGTAGCCATGGTGGACGTCATGTTGAGAGACTCCATGACGACATCACGTTGAGAGACTCCGTGATGAACCCTTTGTACTTGTGTTTTTCCACACATGGGAGTAGCCATGGTGGACGTCATGTTGAGAGACTCCATGACGACATCACGTTGAGAGACTCTGTGATGGACACTTGTGCATATGTTTCTCTCCACACATGGGAGTAGCCATGGTGGACCTCATGTTAAGTGTCTCCATGACGATATCACATTGAGAGACTCTGTGATGAACTTTTTCTCAAATGGGTGTAGCCATTCTAGATGTCATGTCGAGAGACTCCATGACATGGATATCTGGAAGGATACCTCCCTAGCTAAGAGGGAGTGTTGATGTTTTAGCTGCAAGAGATATCCTTCTCTCAAAATCGAAATAATAAATGATATATAAATATTATTTTAAAGGCCGACCCAAGATGAAAAGTCACCTTGGTTCTTGAATGAGGCCAACCCTTGTGAAGAGTCACCTTGCTTGTGAAGAGGCACCTTACTTTGTATATATGGAAAGAGATGCTCATTCATTTGATCATCGATTTTATTCTAAAGAGACATTCGCACTTATCAAGGAGTTCGTGCATCTACAACAGATCATATTATTGCATAAAGCAGATCGACATTAAGGACAGATCATATAATTGTGTATTTGCATCTAAGTGAGGTGTGATTCTTTATTGCATTATATTGGCCTTGTGTGTGGCCAAGATTGTAAGCAGATTTCTGCTCCTTTAAATTCAATATATAAGAGAGATATTTTGGCTGGGTTTTTCTCCCTCGAGGAGGGTTTTCCCAGGGTAAATTATGTATTCTTTGTTCACTGTGTTGAATTTTCTGTTAATTTGCATTTCTGATTAAAACAACAACAATTTTAAGTATAATTTTCAGAAATTTCAATTGGAGGTTATAAAAAGAGGATGAAGGAGCTCATTTGGTTATCTTTTTGGTCATTCTTCATTTTCATTGTGAAGATTGGACATTTTTGTTCATCTCAAACCCTAGAACGAAAACCCTAAGGGTTATTGGCTCCAGAGAAGAGAATTTTCTTTGTAGTCAATATTGAGTGAATTCACACAAAATCCATAGGTGTGTTGAATGTTGAAAGATTTATGGGAATTTGAAAGAAATATTAGAAGCATCATTTCCAAATTGATATTTTTATTTACAATAGAGTTGTAGGTTTGGAATTTATTAAAAATCATTTGCAAGCAATTCTAAATTTGAATTCCAAATTTTGATAATATTCATTGTGAGGGTTCTTGAATATCAAATTATTATTATTCAAGTGTGTGGAGAGTTTATGTTATGGCTGGACCTAAAAGAACCAGCCATATCATATTCAAGATTCTAAGTACAAGTTGAGGACTCAAAATGGAGACACGAATGTTCCAAAATTCCCATTGTGACCTTTAGAAAGTCAATCACTCCATATTTCATTGTGTATCCAAATGTTAAGGGGGAATATGGCATGTGGAAAGAGTAATAAGAATGTTTTGCTAACTTATTTCACTTGGTCGTAGTGTTGAGGCTTACATGACCACATAGAAGTCATATATTGTTAGCAGAGGGAAGTCGTGGGACTTCCGATTAACAACTGCCACCCTTGAAAGTAGTTGCATCTACTAAAAGAAAAAGGAAATAGTGTGCCTATTGGAGACATGGGAGTTGCCATAGGTGGCGTCTACTTTTGGAGGAGTCCTAATGTGAATAGTGTTGGCGTAAAAACTAACACCTCTGGAGTGCAGGTTTGTACGGACAGCTATGCACACTGCGTAATGAGTGCTCTTCAAATTAGGAGGGGAAGCTCCCTCGTAGTGCTGGAATGCGTGGAAAAGAAAAGTAATCTAAGTCCTATCTTTTTGTTCTCAGCTGGAAGAGGCACAAGGTTAAGAAAACCAAGAACGTTGCAGCTAAGGATTTTCTGGTTTCGCAGATCATTAACTACAACTAAGCTAACTACTTTATGATTATCTGACGATAAGTCGGGTACGGACTCACAACGTGAAGGCAAGGTGGCACAACTATCTGCTTGTCTGAATAGGCTTATTGGAAACAACAATACACGATAAACTAAGTACAGATTCTCAGCTTGAAGGCAAGGTGGCACAACTATCGGCTCAATCTGAATAAGTTTATTATTCACACACATCATACAATAACCAAGAATAGATTCTCAACTTGAAGGCAAGGTGGCACAACTATCAGCTCAATCTGAATAAGTTTATTATTCACACACATCATACGATAACCAAGAACAGATTCTCAACTTGAAGGCAAGGTGGCACATCTATCAACTCAATTTGAACGAGTTTATTGAACACAAAACATTAAGGATAGCCAACTAGGATAATAAATTGCATAGGCGAGACATGCATACATTCTACGATCAACTAGCCACTATATCTAACTAAAGCAAGAATTCACCATCATAATTGCATGAAACCCAAGTGGCATAACAATTCATCACAATAGTAATTACTCATGAACAAATACAGAACGAGCAATATTATAGGCAAGGTAGGAACAGCATATATTTCTCTCTCGTGCAAAAGTTATGTACAAATGAGCAAAAGCTTTTATTTATAGACATCAAAAGGTGTAGGGAACCCTAAAATCACCTTGAGTCAACTACAGTCTTGCAATGCATGCAAGATTTATTGCTAAACCCTAATAAAGTAAACTATACGGTTAACTGGAAAGCTACCATCAGTTAACCGGTACACCTAACCTAAATGGACAATGTGCAAGCATGCACGTCCTTATTGAAAGCAAAGTTAACTGGAACACTACCCTCAGTTAACTGAAAACTCTAATTCTAACTCCTGTGAAGATAATCCCAAGGAAGAGATAAGCATGTATGAAGTCAGCGAGTGAACTCAAGACTGAAAGTCGAGTTAACTACTACTCATGACTCTATCCTTGAAACTAACTGCAGGTCCCAACTCACAAATCACTCCAAGTCATCTCGATTCAACACCTCGTCCAGGAACTCATCAATCACTCTGTCCTTTGGCACTTTGATGCTGTCCAAAACAACAATCTATTTCTTCAGTTCCCTCTCACTCTCCTTAATCGTATGCATGCATTCTTTGACATCCTCATCCATCTGTTTGAAACTAGCTGAAATCACTGAAATATGATCCAACATAGACACCACAGGATCTCCATCAAGATATCACGAACAAGCTTCTGAAACTTAGTTTGTACAACCTCGAGATCAGCGTGGGTACCATCTTCACGAAGATAATGGCACAGTATCTGAGTGACTTTGGAGGCTCCATAAATGAAGTGATCTATGTTCCTTTTGCAGCTTAATGCTTCTGATGCTTTTCTTGATTCTTATCAACAAAAAAGTGTTGCATGATGAAACCATGAAGCTTGACCGCAAACACTCTAGTTGCGAGAAATACACACGAACTCGCTGCACACGCAGAATTCCAATGGTCCACCCCATGTCTACGCCTATCAAATTGTCTGAACCAACCCCCAGATGCGCTTGATCTTCATTGTCAGTTGTTCTAATGAAAACATGAATTAAGACCGATTTGGTCTTGAATTCAATCTCGTTGAACCGCCTTCTGAAAAACTTGCCAGTTGACTATGAACACGGCTATGTTCTGACAACTTTCTCCGGAAAGCTAAAATGGCTCCTGGTGACGCTAAAAATACCCTGTCGGAGGATAATTTTCACCAAAAATTCCGAGACATGGGTTTTGTCCGGAAAATGATTCTAAGACAACCCACAACGTCAGAATTGCGAAAACACGTCGTTTAGCTTGACATGCAAAGATTCTTCAGTCGAGAATTGCAAGGGGATTTAGAGCTTCCCAGGGCAATTTTTCTTGAGAAAATCTGGAACATGGGTTTTGTGCACAACGGAATTCGGAACAAACTCAGATGATGTGATTTTGGCCCACATGCAAAGAAATCTTCGGAAAAAAGCACAGAGCTTCAGAATGAAAACTATAGGGCAATTTTCTCGAAAAAATCTAAGACATGGGTTTTGCTGCTGATGCTGAAATATGCGAACCCAAATGGTCAGATTCTGAATATTTTTCCGTTTTCTTAGACATGCGAAGAAATCTAAGACGAGAAATAGAAGAAATAAGACAGAAGATAGAAGGTTTTATTTGCTCTGCTTCTGTAGAATTCGCCTATCTCTGTCTTGAATTCGATGAAACCTGCATGCAAATTGAAAATAAAGTCTGGAATATTCTTCTTCTAAACAAACTAAATCCGTTGCTACAAAGAACGCTGAAATCTGACACCTGTAGCACCTTCAAATCACTGTTTGCTCAAGAAGAATGTATTTCTCTTAGCTTGAGATGAAGAATAATGGACGCCTAAGTCTGTATAAATAGACTTTCATCACTAAAATTCGTAACAAATGCATGCAAACTTAAAAATGGCGCTTGAATTATGATTGGACCTCAAAAATCCACGCCTAGCCAATGATTGGCTCTCAATTCAGTTAACTGAAGACTAAAATAGCCTAAATAAAGCACGATGCTTTAAGACTAAAAGTCGCCGTATTAAGACTTCAATTGCAAAAACCATTTAAAGCATCATGCATATCAAACTTTAGTTGACAATTCCATATTAAGGTCGCCATGTTTGAGAACTCAAAATCCACGCTTTAGAAACTTTAGTTAGAAATCCTAACTAATGCGTCACCTTTAGAAATTGAAGTTAAAATTCAGATTAAAGCGCCAACTTCACAAAAACTTCACAAAACTCAAATATGCGCCATGCATTCAAACTCAAGTTGACCTTTGACATGCACTTTAGTTAAGTGGACATGCAAAGTCAATTAACTGAACATGCAAATTAGTTAACTCAACATGCAGAACTGAAAGAACACTCAACATGCAAATTAGTTAACTGGAGATGACAACCCAGAAATCGTTCTGTCCAACTAAAAGTCAAAATTCAAATATTCAAAATTCTTCTTTTAGGCGCACATGATGTTTTAAGTTTGAAAAAACCATGTTTGACTTTTGGCGTTTTTCTCCAGACTTAGCCATTTTTCATGAAAACTGAAATTTGGACCTCTTCCGGGCCTCTTTTCATCCCCTGACACCGGCTGACTGACCTCACTGATTGACTGGCTGACAGGTGCTGAAATATTCCGAGCCAATTTTTTTTACTTTTTCAAATTGCAGATTACAAACCAATGCACCCGTTAAGGTTAGCAGCTAAACCAAAACGTGCTGAAGCAACTCTAACCAGAATGTACACCAGGATCCCGATGTGGGCAAGGTGTGAGCATTGGT
>VDFB02117755.1:0-20979 GCA_007258455.2 Sequoia sempervirens | reverse complement strand
CATCTCACATGCATTTCATCATCATTTAAATTGTTTAGTATAATATAGATTGGTTATTCTAAGCATTTGAAAACCATCTCATTTGCATCATCATCACAACCATCCATATGCCCATCTTGAACCTCTTTATCATGAGATCAACCCTCAAATCGAATCTTTTCACTCAATCTCTCGAGGGGGCAATGTACTAGTGTACTTCTTTCCGCCAGGGCATCCAAAAAAATTAGAAAAATTTTGAATTTTGATCACGACAAGTTTATTCTTTGAACCAACATAGTAAGTACATTGCTTCAAAGAGAGGAAAAATGTAGACATGTGAAATTGACATCATGCATATCTAACTAATCATATTCGCTCGTCAATTAAATAAACCAAGGTATTTAAATCAAGAGTAAATTAACTTTATTTAATTTAAGCCTATCATCATCCTTTTAATTAAACAAATCAAGCCTTTATTTAATTAAATATGAAATCACCTTTCATCTCCCTTTAATTTATTTTAAATCCCTAAATCTAAGTCAAATGGGTCAAAAACATGTAATCATCATAGATAAGTTAATCTAATCCTTATTAACCTAATCTAATCACCCATCACATCCTCTAGCTTTTCCCACTTGCACAAATAAATCAATTTATTGATTTATTAATTCATCATTTTCCATCAACATGGCATCTTTGAGGAATATTCCCTCAAATTTGAATTCAAAAACAAGTTGACATGTACATCCAACAAAGCATTTATGAGCTCTTACTTGGCTCTTACATGTCCCTTGCAAAGGTCAAACTCAACATTTAACTCTCAAATTCAAATTTGAATCTCACCCTCTTTGGCACATTGACCATAATGTGCTCATTCTTCAACCTATCACAAAGTGACAAGTGGCTCCATGTCATTGGTCAAAACATTATCCCACATTGCTCTCTTTTGAGCACTCTTCCAACTTGAAAATCTATAAATGGAAGCTTCATCCTTCAACAAATCATCCACAACCCTCATGCAAAGTTACTCTCTTCAATGGAGAGCTAATTTTTTCAACTCCACAATTCATCATCTTGATCATCAACATATCATCAACATATCATGGAGCTTAGCAAAGGATTGGGAAAGGGCTTCTTTCAATAGAAGCACCAATCCACTATGAGATAAAGTTTTGATCATGTTTTTATATGCTTGCAATTTAGTAGTCTTTTTTCTACTTAGTTTGCATATTTTAGCATAGTCAAGTATTTCATAGGAATCTTAGATTTGATTAGTTTGAATGGACTAACAACTAACTATGGTCATTGTTTGAAGTAAGGCTGATTTATGGTTCACAATAAGCCAATAGAATAAAGCAATGAGTTTATTAGGTGAATCTTCAAAGGGCAGTAATTCCACACAGAGATCCATGCAGAAGTGTTACTAATGTAAAGAGTAAAAACACATAAAGAAAGATTGTCAAAAACAACAATGAGATCTTGCAAGTGGTCACAACAAGTCAAATCATGCAAATTTTGTAGAGGAGGATGAACAAGGAGCAATAGATGACTTTTCTTCAATGGCATGACAAAATCAATCTCTTGATTCTGCAACCTAGAATTTCTAATCCAATGCATCTCAACACTATACATGTCACAAAGGCTAGTGTATAAGTTTTGTTGAGGATGAGGATAGTAGTGAATTTTTTTTTGGGTGATTGTTGGACTCACTTTGGAAGAGGTTGTGGGAATATTAGGGTGACATTGAATAATGGTGTAAATTATACATTTAAGAATATTCAATATGTCCCTAACATGAACAAAAACCTACCATCTATAAGTGAATCACTAAGAATCATAGTCTTAATGTAAATTTTTAAGGAAACAAATGTATGGTAGATACTCTTCAAGATAGAAAAATGATTCTTGTTGGCATTGGAAAAAAGGGATTGTAAAAATTAGTTGATCCCAAAATTGAACTAGCAATGATTGAGAGTAAAACTAAACTTTGGAATTAGAGGTGCAGTCCCCTAAATTATTAACATTTTTCTACTCTCAATAAGACTAATATGGTGTCAAATAGACAAAAAAAGTCAATATCTATTTGATATTGATAAGTGTGGCAAGCCAAAGGGATTTTAGATTTAGTACATGTTGATTTTCATGGTCTTATGTGTTAGGATTAAGGTTTCATCCACCTTTCAAATCCTATGTCATGGTTCCAATATCCTTGGAAAGTGTCTCTAGGCACTTACGGTGAATGAATTTTTTTTGTAATATTAATTCTCACCGTTGTTTACAATATAGTCATAAGGGGTGATGAGTCCACTAGCAATGGTAAAGGTGACTTGTGGACATAAATATCTAATATTGTTTCCCCCACATGTGGAAGCCTAGAATGGGATAATAAAAGATAAGGAAAGAATAAACGAGTGACTATTGGGATTCTCCAAGTGAGCTTGGAAAGAGGCAATAGGTGTCAGTTTGTTTTCCATAATTTATTGCATTTTATATAATGTTTGTCTTCCAATTTTGGGAGACCAAGTTGGAGGGAAACTATTGGAGACAAAATAGGTGTCCTTTCTTATTCTATAGAGGATTTCCAAGGGTTGGGTTATTTGGATTAAAGAGTCATCTTTGGAAGCCTTGTTTTGGGTTTAAGACCTTTTCACACATCTATAAAATCAGCTCTTTGAATGTAGAATATGAGCAATAGTTGAATGTACTCTACAAAAAAAAGGATAGGTCGAGGCATAAGGAGGATGTTCACAAGTACACAGGTGTTGTCATGGAGGAAAAGAGGAAAATGGAAGTGATTATATTGTAATCCCATTTATTTGAGGATAATGCATACTTGGCCTCTCTTCTTGGTGGAGTTTTTTCCTTGAAAAGGTTTCTCCATGTAAATCATGTGTTATGTGATGCTCTTGTGTTGCTGATTTGTGCCTCATTGCTACTATCTTCTTATGATGTTATTCTTCATATATTTGTGTTATAAGTTCACATAAGGTAGTGTTTATAAGCATGTTATGATGGTAATCCTCCTTTCCAATAGGATCCTTCATGGTAGCATGACAGTATGATTGTTGTGTATGCTGAGTGAGTTAAGCAATTAACATATTGTTTGTTAAAACTGTCTCAAGGCATGAATATTATCATAAAGTAGCATTAGAGCTTATCCATTAGCAAGCTTATGAGGAAGAACCTTGCTTGGTTGTTTGAGAGAGGTCACATTATGGGGAGGAAGCATTTCAAACCATTGAGTGTGGCATCCCATTGTGTGAATTTGTCAAGAATTTTTGCACTTAGAATTGTGACAAATTATTCCATAAGATTGCTCAAATGCATGAGAGAGTTGCCCATCTCAAAGAGCCAATAATTTTTTTGCAGGTTGGACACAACCTATGACAACAACATTCTAAATAGAGGAAAAACAAGGAGTGAAAAGTGGCACATAGGCGATTTGATGCAATCAACAAAGGCACCAGTTTGGATGAAGTGCATTGCTTAGAGAAAGCACTCAGACTGACTAGAATGAAATAGAGGCACATTATAGCCTCACTTATTGTATGGTCCCATGGGGGGGCTTGGGCTTCTATTTTCATGGATCAAGCAGTCCCATGAAGAAAAAAAAATTATGCTACATGATTAATTAAAATCTTCTCCTGATAAATAGCAGCCCCTACCTTTTAGGACTGCAAATTTTAGGGAGTGAAATTGAGGTGGGGCTAGAAATTGCCCCTACAACTTAGGAATTTTTTATGAATTTTTTGTGCCACTTACCTATCACTTAGAATTTTAAATTCCTAAAAAAAATAAAAAATTAGAGAATTTTTATTTATTAATTAATTTTTATCAAATTACTCCACTTCATTCCTTGAATTTTGGAGCTCAAACTTTTAATTTGAATTGCAAAATTGAATTCATGGGACCACTAGCTTTAAAACATTCCTAAAAAATCTTAGCAGCACCCACTAAATTTTTTTAGGAAGCCCCCTCCATGGGACCATACCCTTAGTAGCTGATTTAAAAAGCTGCACTTTTAAAATATAGTTTGGAAGTTATAAAAATCTAGATCAAGAGTATATTTTGTTTTAATATTTTTCATAACTATGTCTTTATAATTTTGCAAATTTTTTATCTTTTAAGTTTTTTATGTTTATCTAAAAAAGTGGTTATTTTTTAATTTTTGATCAATAATATATTTTTTCCTAAAAATTGGTCATGTCCATAATTACGATAATTCTATGAAATTTATAAATAAATACAATATTTAAAATCTTTCTTATAAAATTGAAGGTTATCTTTTACTTGGCTAATAAGTTAACTTTATATTTGCAATGAATTACTTATAGTTTGAATGTCTTTGTAAGGTCTCCTCCATGTTCAATAAAGGCTTCATATCTAATAATATTTCTTATTATCATTATTAGCATTCAAATGGTATTTCTTAACCATTGTCCAAAATTGGAGAACCTCAGAAATTTTTCTTGCCCTTATTGAATTGATAAACCACTCCACATCAGGGTGTCTTATAGGTGATCGTGGAAAAGTTGTATAAGTATGCTTCATGTGAGTAATCTTCTCTCATTATATACAAAAACAAAGGATTCTCTTAAGACCTCCTATCCTTAGTCAAGTGTGTTTTCCCTTCTCAATGTTCACTAAATGGAGAAATAAAGCTTCTCTTTACCAACAACTTGATTGCCTTTGTTGGCCCCTCTATGTACCTACCAATCTCCATGGTTCCATTCACCCATTTCATGGGAATTATTTCCACCACTATTTTTTGTATACATGTGGACTAAGGCACTCCCTACTAAATCTAAGAAAAATCCAATTTCAATTATATAGGGTCATCTGACTGCCCAACATCTAGAGGAGAACCAAGTAAAGGGAGTGAGAACCTTCCAACAAATCATACCCCATTGACCTCTAGGTAATGTATATAAGTCTCTCCTTAAGCTACACCAAATGATATTCTCCTTTAAGTAGGCATAAATGAAACCATTGCCTACCTCTCCTCTCATCTACCTTATCTCTTCTATTTTAGAATGAACCAAATAACAAGCACTAAAATATTTGTATCTTGCACAAACTTCTCACCATTAGATATTGATAATGTAAAAAATAAAGTGAGTAGTGATTGGTAATATCATGATAAAAAGTAAACTATTCACAATTGATGCCTATTCATTATAATTGGTGAAATAGTGCAACAACATATGTTGTGGCTGCGTCATATACATGAGATGATACATGGCTTCCTACCATACACAAACTCCTTCCCAAATAAAAACACACATATCGTACACAAGAATTAATTGAAAACAATCTTCACATGCACATTGTTCCTTAGATATTAAAATCAAACACACTTTGATCATTATCAATAAGCATTCTTTCAAACTTGCACCATGACTATGTCAACAACTATCATGGTAGTTACAAACTTTTTATCTTTGCTTTCTAATCTAAATTATCTATTTTTATTTTTTATTCTTACCTTCTCCATGTTGGTTGTTCATAACCGTATGTCGTTTAACCGCATGACTATGTCAACAACTATCATAGAAAAGAGGGTTTGCAATATATCCTTATAATATAGTTTCTTGCAATGGCGTTATTTTCTTTAGGGCATTCCGACCTACGACTATTGTGGGGTACAAAATTCGAGATGCTTCCATTAAGCCTGTGAGAATAGCTGCATTGCCCCGCATTCTTAAAACTTCTAATTTGGATCCGTTGTGGGGAATGATTATTTTCGAGTTTTTTCAGGACGACAAAGATGAGTTGCTTTGGAAGTGGAGAGAGTTTGCTACTTTAGGACAGGAAGTCATGGGCAATGTATGGTTGTGGGAGATTATTTGTGTTTTATGAGGTCACATAGTAAATTTCCTGAAGGAGTTGCATATAATCTAAAGAAAGGGTTTTGGCAATGCCTTCCTCAATGTGCACATATATATTATAAAAGGATTATGTCGTTTCAACCTACACTGATGGTGAAAGGGTGGCAGTAAGGCTTCTGCATCAGTTTTTATTAATTCCATATGATTTCTTTTTAGAGTGACATGTTTTTTCTTATTTGAAAAGTAATGGATTATTCTAATAATAATAAGAATTTTAAAATAATTTGTTAATGGATTTGAATATAAATTGTTATTATTATGTCTATATAAAAGAAAATTTGTGATATATGTTTATTAAAATTATAACAAAAAATTATGGAAAATTCATTTAAAAAAACAAAATTATTAAATTATTAAATAATATTAAACATATCTGTAAAAAAATGTTTAGATACATACATAAACACATAAGTTAACATTTTCTATTTTATTTTATTTGTTTTACTATTAGATATTAGATATATCATTTATTTGCATATATATAACAATTTTTTAATATTCAAATAAAAATAGTCTTTATACATCTATATATTGTTTAAATTTTGATTTGTGTTTAGTCTTCTATATTTTTTAGTTTTTTTAATTACTGAATTATTTAAGATCTATATATTTACTCAATTTTTGTCTATCAAATTTTTAATTATAATTAATCAATTAAAAAATCTAGGCAAATAAAAAATTCAACTTCAAATGAGCAAAGAAAAATTTACAAATATATACCATTACATTTCACTCCTTATGTCATTAGTAAATTAATTCTCAAGTGAATAAAATAACTATAAAATAACTCTTTAATTAATAAACATTATATTAAAAAACTACTTTTAAATAAATAAAAACAACTTTTAAAATAAAATGAACAATATATATGAAAAGAAATAAAAAATATAAATGAAATAAAATAGTTTTTGATTTATTATAGGTATATTTAAGATCAAGATCTTTATACAATTTTTTTTTAATTAAATAACTATATTCATTTTTAAATTAAAAAAATATTATAATATAATCAAGAGATATTAATTATTTTAAATCTATTACATTTAAATATATACATTTGATGCTTCTTGAACAATTATGTTTTCTCTAAATAGATTTTTTTTGTCTTAAAAACTCTATAAGGACCCCAACATAGGTCCTTCAAAACTTTTAAAGAAGTTAAACGAAATTGGTTACATTTTTAATTGTCACAAAAAATTAGCCTATTTATCTTATAAGAGGTGTGTAATTCTCTCTAAAATCACATTTTGTAATATATTTAATAAAATATGTAAATTTTCTTTATTTCCTTTAGATTTTTTCAAAATTAATCTATCCTTAATTATATTTGTGTGGAAGGTGGCCACCCGAAGGACCTCAAAAGAGTTTAATATTATTATATTATATTGTTTATTTATTGTTGCATTTTTCTTATTCAATTATTATATTATACTAATTCTTTTATTATTATTATATTAATGTTAGTATAGTGTATTATATTAATTTTATAATAATAATAATAATAATAATATTAAGGAGTGGTAATTCCCCACAAATAATTAGTATTGCTACTTTATTTATTTATTATTAGCAATCTATGTTGGCATCCTAGCCCCACACCTATGTGTTTGATTCACAAATCTTCATATGTTTCCATACCCTTAGTGTTGGCTGGAAGATTTATTATGCAATAGTTTTTGTGATGCTTGGCATGCTTGGTATTAATTTTCATGTTTGAATTTTGAAACAATGCTCATAAAACCTAATGTCAAGTATTCTCCTTGATGGGTTATGATTAGTTTCTTGCATTCAACTCTTGTGTGGAATGGTACATTTGGTCCAACTAAGGGATATGCTTGATATTACCATTTAGCTCTTGTGTGGAATTGTACATTTGGTCTAGATGAGGGATATGCTAGATATTACCATTATTTCTCACGTTTTATCCCTTATTTTAAGAATTGCTTTAGATTGTTGCATTATGAAGAGACTAGAATTTTCTAAAACCATGGAAACCCCATATTGCTTATTAGTGATTGGAGTCAATTGTGAGGTTCAAGCATAACATTAAGGTTGCATGCCTTATTCTAGAAGTTGGGGCTAATTAAAAGTAGCATATGAAAAAATATAAATATTGAAAGAGATTACAATGTTAGTTGACACAACCTAGAACAATAAAATAGATTCCATAATTGAGGAATTATATAATATCATTAAAGCTATGCAAAGAATAATGACATCAAGAAAGTTCTTCATAAATGAAATAGAAAGCCACTCTACTAGAAACCTAAAAAATCTATATGGAATTTTTGTAAATTTCCTAAAGCTATGCATGTATTTTAAATGCTCAATTGGAATCCTCTTATACAATACAGACCATAATACTTGGACCTAATTTTATATATAATATGTTGGTTATTAATATAATTGTTTTGATGAATATGTTTCATGCTCTCAAGATTGGCATTATATGCTTGTCTTATTATTGGGCATTATAGTTGTTCCATTTTTTGGGAACACATACTATATTAGTTAAAAATCAATGAAAGATATGGAAAGGGAAAGCTTAGGGATTGCATTCTCGGTTTTGCCACCTTCTCCAAATATTTCATATAGGAATTTGAAGTAGTAGGGGCTTGATCATTTTGGACAAGGTATGAGACTAACTTGAAACCTGAAAGGTGAGTCAACTTTCCCTTGACCAAATATATAATTAATTTATGGATGAAATGCAATGTATTGACTACGCTAATGATGAAAATTTTAGTTCTGATATGAATATAACAAGTACAAAATATACCAAATAAATTTAGATTGTTGGAATAGACAAGATGAGAAACTGTGCAGTTGTGATATGAATTTGAGTCTAATTTTGGAGGACTAAGCCACCCTAGGTGAAAGTGTCCTTTCTAATCAATTTCAAATCTTTTTTTCCACTCCTTGAGAGCTATATTAGAGTGTTTTTTTCCTACTTGTTGCACTATTGGATCACTGTTGGATAATTATGTAATTGAGTTTTCATTTGTTGTCAAGGTGAAGGCTTTGAATGTAATAATAAATAATTGACTTTCAAACTTCTCCCAATCCTCTTTTGATCTGAAAGTTGCACATTGAAAGAGAGAGAGAGAGAGGGTTGTGCCATTTATAGGGTTTCCTTAGTGAAACCTTATGTTAGTGTTTCCACTTCCACAATAGCAATTTCAATGATAAGGAAAGATAGCTAATAAATGAATGCTAAATCATTAGTGATTTGTAATTTATCACTCCAAAAGTGGCTTCCTTGAAGGACTAAAGTCAAACAAATCTTGATGAGGGTACTCCCACTACAAAACCACACACACACACAACTAAAAAAGAGAGATAAATAGAAAATGAAAAAAAAACACTTCCTTTCTATCATCTTGATGGAGTGAATTTATAATACTTAGAAAATAACATACTATAGCCACATGGGCCTTCTCAATTTAGAAATTTGCAAGCCAAAAACCATGATCTGCACTACCAGAGCCCTCTTTTGTAACCCTTCTCCCTCTTTATCCAAGAAGTGTAATCACCTTAGAATATTTTTGAAGGTGTAAACACATTTTGGCACCAAAAATTCCACCTATTTCCTACTCTAGAATTTTTTGTTTATTTATACATTTATAGCTTCGCAGGGTCATAAATTTTGATTTTACTATTAGATTTTCAATTGTAATATGTCCTTTGAAAGCTTGTGAAGATACCTACAACCAACATTCACCAAATCTATAGGATAATAGATTTTGCACCCTATTAGGCTAACTTACTAAAATAGTTTACAATTCTAGTGAGGAAGGAAAATTGTAAAAAATGCCTCATTGATTTTTATTTTTGGTTTTGGGGGTTTGAACAAAAATTTGGTTTGAGCAAACCCAAAGGGGGTTCACTCAAAATACCCTTCGAGTGAACCTATTAAATGTTGGGTCCCACCATAGTTCTCATTTCTAGGGAAAAAACACAGGAAAACTTTATGGAAAGGGGGTTTCCTTGAACCTTGGTACGAGTGAACTTAGGTTTGAGTGAACCTCAAAGGGGGTTCACTTGAACCACCCTTTTCCCCCCTTATCCCCCTCTAGCACCAAAAATATCTAGAATTTTTCTTTTTGAAGCTTGAGTTGAGGATGAAAATGGAGGAGACTTCACAAATCCAACTGGATGATTTATTATGTATTATTTTGTTATTTGATTTAAACATAGGTTTTTTACCAAAAAATCAAGCCTTTATTCTACATGTGGAAAATAGTAGATTATCAAAGAATAAATTGAAAATATTAGTGCATCTAGATATTGATGTCCTTGATCCACAAAAAAATAATAATTTCATACGAGCAAAAAAATTATATATTCACCGCATTTTCTGAATTGTAAATTCATTTGACATCAAAACTCCTGATTATGGAAAATAAATAAAACACTGCTATGAAACCAATGAAAGATATCATAGTTACAAATCTAAATTTGAAAAAAGAATTTGCATCCTTCATGAAAAGGCAAGTTGCTTATGTTGTATATATCACTCCTTAAAAATGGTGTTTACCTAAAAATAGTTTCTCATGAGATGGAAAATAAGTAATCCTAATTCAAATTAAAAAAAAAAAAATGTATTTTATATAGGAATAAAATTCTCAAATTAGTAATTATCTTCATAAATTCTTCTGTATGTTTTAGCCATCATATAGGTACTCTTAAAAAGTGAAGATCGAAGTATTTAGTGTCTAGTTTGGCCAAAATTGTAATTAAAGGGATCACCACTGTAAAAATGAAATGTGAAAGGAATGGTATGAATATCATGGAATTCTAAGCTATGTTATCCTAAGATTAATACCCAAAGCATTCATGGCTCACAGGCTAATAAAGTTTGGTATTTTCTTGGTGAATCACAAACCAAAGTCACCATGGGCTGGTGAAGTTTGATATTCACTAGGTGAGCCCCCAAGACAAAGTAGAAAAGTGAGAAGCACAAATATCTAGTGAAGTTCAATATTCACTATGTGTGTACCCATGTCAACCATACCATCCATTATTATCCCTAATAATTCTAATAATGTGTTACACAAATGATCAAGATTGTATTTCGACAAATCACTAATTCTAGTGCATGTGAATAAAGTGAATAAAAAATGTCAAAATCAATGCATCACTAAGTCCAACACATGTGAACAAAGTGAAGCAAAAAATTTCAATGTTAAAACATCACTAAGTCCATTGCATGTGAACAAAGTGAAGAAAAAATGCCAATGTCAACACATCACTAAGTCCAACATGTGTGAAAAAAGTGAATAAAATAATGCCAATTTCAATGCATTGCTAAGTCTAGCGAATGTGAAAAAAGTGAATAAAAATGCCAATATCAATGCATCACTAAGTCTAGTGCATGTGAACAAAGTGAAGTAAATAATGACAATGTATGCCCCATCCTTAAAGAAAATTCTAAACACCATGCTATGAGAAATTGATTTAATATAGAAAATGAAAAGTTCCATGTGATAAAAGGTCATGCGAACTTATTTGGAAATCCCTATATGCCAATTATATGTTTCTAAATAAACTATCTCATGATAAGGAGTTTCCCTCAAATGTAATGCCAAAAATAAAAGAAAAGATTAACACAAGAGGGATCCACTAATGTAGGGTCACTATACATCTTTGGTACAATAATTTATGTGAGCTTGAAAATGACATCATTACCCAAATACTCATGGAACAATGAACATAATGGAGGAATGACACATAGAGAGAGAATAAACTGTCTTTTGGATCAACATAGAAGAGAATTGAATGTTGATTCTTTTAGATAGTTGGTGGCCAGGCCATGGCCATATGATCGAGGTCAAGATGATGCAGGTACCACATAGGCATACAAGGATTGGTTTAGACCACCTCTCAGGTTGACAGTGTCAGGGACACCATTAGCACAATGGAGAGCTAGAGGCAGAGGGGCGGGATGAGATCAGGGCTAGGGAGGCCAAGGGGATGGAGATGGGGACGAACACCAGCAACTGGATTAGGGTAGGGGGCCATAGGATCATCCATAGCAATATCAGGACCAAGACCAAGGTAGGCAAGATAGATAGGCGTATCGACCATCTCAGAGGGATCAAGGACCCCCACCACCACCGCCATTGCCACCTCCACCTAATCAAAGAGACACTCGAATTCAGTAGTTGCAAGCTCAAGTGTAGGGGCTACAGGGACAAGTTGTTTCTTTGATAGTAGAGAGGGACCAGTTGTGGCTAGAGAGAGACCAGGTTGTCTAGCAGAGGCAGGCCATAGAGCTCAGGACAGCCCAGGAGATGGGCCGTAGACAGCAGTTGGAGAGCTTGTCCGCCTCCTCCTCTCAGAGTTCAGTTTCATTGTGAGCATATAGGGAGGCAATCCAAGAGGCCAATTATTATAGAGTTCATTACCACCAGGTCATGCCCCAAGCATCCTGGGTCCCATATTTTTCCAATCTTCATCCATCATCATGGTGGGTTTCTTTGATATTCCTTCAAGCGACAAATACTAATATTTTAGAATTAATATATCCTCCATTTGGGATTTCCATAGGGAAAAATTAGCCCCGTTTAACTTCTCCATGTCAATCGTTGTGACCTCCATGCTACTCAACAAAAAATCCTATACACACCAAAACTTCCAGCAATCTGGTGCTCTGATAATAGTTGTTATGAAATTTCAGCCAGAATAATAATAATAACAACAACAATAAAAATAAACACAGTAAATAAAATAGACAACAAAATAAAATATTGTGAAGAACACACAGATTATGTGAAAAAACTCCAATGTGGAGGAAAAACCATGGGGAAAGGATCAATAGCTTTTATTATCACAAAAAATATTTTTACAACAAGAGCTCAATATGAAGAATAATCGTTCTTCTCAACAACAATGCATAGAGGAGATCAATATTGGCATATTTATAAAAGAAAGAAAGCTTTCGAGTGGCTTCTATTCAAATTAGATGTTTCTTAATTAGAAGTAGAAACATCTATTAGAAATAGAAGTTTCTTAATTTTAAATTTAGTCTTCAAAAAACTAACATTCTCCCACTTGAAGCTAAATTTAGCCTTCACAACTAACATGTTGAGTCCCTAGACCTACTTGTAGAGACTCAAGACCTTGATTTTGAGAAAGTATCAACACTTTTGTTACATAAGGAATGATGAAATGCATAGTTAGAAGTGGCCACTTCAAACATTGCAGAGAGTGCATTTCATGCACAAACCAAGAACATAAGTGTAGACACGTGAAATTAACATCGTTCATATCTAACTAATCATATTCTCTCATCAATTAAATAAACCAATCTATTTAAATTGAATAAATTAACTTTATTTAATTTAATCCTATCATCATCCTTTTAATTAAACAAATCACCTTTCATCTCCCCTTTGATTTAATTGCAATCCTAAACGTAAGTCAATGGGTCAAAACATCTAATCTAGTCATCTGGTTAATCTAATCCATTGTAATCATAATCCAATCATCAAATCCTCTAGTTTTTCCTAATTTGCACAAATAACACTGGCTGATTTATTAATTCATCATTTTCCATCAACATGGCATCTTCAAGCAATATTCCTCACTGAATCCAAAAACAAGCTGACATGTACATCCAACAAAGTATCATGAGCTATTACATGGCTCTTACGTCCCTTGGCAAAGGCCAACTAACACTTAACTCTCAAATCCAAATTCCTGAATCTCTTGGCATTACTGACAAAATGTGCTCATTTCAACTGTCAATATGATAAGGGTTCCAATTCCCATGACATCCCACTATTCTCTCTCTATAACACCTTCCCAACTTGAAAATCTATAAACAGTCACTTTCAACACAAATAATCCAACCCTCATGCAAAAGTTTCACTTTCCTAACAATGTGGAGAGTTTTAATTTTTTCACTCCACACCCATCATCTGATCATCAAATATATCAATGATATCATGAGCTGCTTAAAGCAAAGTGATTGAAGGGATTACCGAGAAGCACCAATCCACTATGAGATAAAGTTTTGATCATGTTTTTTATATGCTTGCAATTTAGTGGTCTTTGTTCTACTTAGTTTGCATATTTTAGCATAGTCAAGTATTTCATAGGAATCTTAGATTTGATTATTTTGAATGGACTAACAACTAACTATGGTCATTGTTTGAAGTAAGGCCGATTTAATGTTCACAAAAATGGTGCTAGAAGGAGGGAGTATATGTTGGTTGTGTGATGCAAATTGTTTAAAGTTTTCCCCCATCAATGGATAGGTCGCCATAATTATTTCTTGGCCTGGGCATTCCATAAAATAAAATGTGTTTTTCTTAGAAGTCATTAGTCACCCAGTTGGAATCTTTCTATGAAGAATTCATACCAGTCACTTCTTCCTTGTTGATATGTTTGACTTTTCCCTTGGTACTTACAAGGATTTTGGATATTTTATTATTTAGTTTTGAACACAAATGTCAAATTGCGTCTCCCAATCCCCAACAAAGAAGCAAGATAAAATATATTAAGGCATATGCATGGATGTCTGAAAAGAAAATGTCTACAACGCATTAGAAATGACTAGCAATGGAGAAAAGATTTAATGAGTAGATAGTGACAAGCTGTCTTTATATCATGGTTGTAAAATTGGTCAGTAGAAAATAAAATCAACATTATGAGCCTAGAAATTAGTACTCAGTCTTAGACGCCTACCCCAATAATATGTTGGCTTTTAAAACATGTCGGCAACAAATGTATTAATTGAGTTCATCCAATGGAATCTACTCGCAACACTTTTACTCTTCAAACGCCCACCGCTTCATCACAGAAATATAAATTTGAGAGACTCTGAGCTCATCTGCACAACATTCAATTATTGCATTTGATCCTAACCAAATCCATGGAATGACCTTCTTCCTTTCATGATTTCCATCTTGAGCTCCAACTCTGTTACCCTATGGAAATTCATCCAAGAGGCCCACTCTTGGTCTATCCATATTCATCTTACCCAAATCAAGACTTAATTTTACCGTTACTTCTCACCAAGACCAGCTATCGGTATGCACGTCTTCCGTGGGATTTGGATAAATCTTTATGAGATTTCTAAGGATCTCTGCCTAATCATCTCCAAACATTGTACTGTGCCGGAAAACCCTCCTTTCATTATTGTCCGATAGCCCTTAAAATGCACCAGATCGAAAGGATTTGGCCAAAGATTCATTACTACAGTCAATTCCATAGGAGAGTACAAGAGTGACTGTGATTCTCAATATCCATCATTCCTTGACTGATTACCTGTGGAGCTGGTAGAAGCTGCGAATCTTTTGCCAACAACAGATATTATAACGGGATATTGCAGGAATGGCAAGTATGTGAGGACTTCCTTGTTGGATCCCATTGGATTTCAAAAATTCTTTGGATCAATATTGTTGTTCCATTTCTTGTAAGGAATAATTGCAGATTGGCATTGTTGTAGGGAGTAAATGCACATAAGCACATATGCATTAGCTTGAAAATAGTACTTTGATATGTCTTATTGATCTTCTAACTTTTTTTTTTTAATACTTTAACTATGAAAGAAAGTTGATGTGGTCGAACTTCCATTTATGCATGGTCATGATGAAGCTTTGCATTTATTATTGCTAATATCTTGTGCAGGAATGAATCTAAAGGTGTCAGTTTGTTATTAGTTGTGAGATACTTTCTGATAGAATAAATGCATGCCTACAATAAATGACATAATCAATAAAAACCAATTTTCTTAGACAAAAGAACCAAATAATGTTGTAGCTAATTGGTCTATCATAATAGTGGTTTTGTATTTACTTACAACTTGTTTACCAAAGGCTCTTTTCTAGAAAATTGCTTTATGGATATGATTGAAAAAATATGCTAATTAAGGGATCATTAATAAAGGATGGGGTCTAGCAAGTGTGATATTTTCAATGAAATCAAATCAAAGCATGATTCACTTATAAAACATCCTTTTACTATCATCCAAATTTTTGTCCTTTCATTTGGGATCATATTATTGTTTGAAGTTAATGATCTAAATGAGTTCAATATTTTGATCCTCACATGAGTGTCTTTTGTTTAATAGGAAAGTGAGGAAGAAAAGAAAAAGGAAAACAAAGGGAAACAAAGGAAAAGTGAGGAGCATTTTGAGCTTGCAAGAGATCTTTGAAGGAACTTGGAGGAAATTTGAGCATTGAACTTGAAACTCAAAATTGTTTTTTAATGCTTGGATATTTCATCGCATGCTTTAATTTTCTATTTTAGGCTACCTCATTTGGTTTTGGGCTTTAAAACGAACACTTCAAAATATTTCAATTTTCATTGCAAAGGGGTTAAAATGAACTTTAGGAAAATTGACTAGATTTTGTTTGATGTTAAATTGAACAAGGAAACTCTCATATCTCATTTCAGTGCTTTTAAACGAATCAAAATCACTGCTTTGTAGACTCAAAATGAAGAAGTGCAACTTTTTTTTGGGATTGCTTACTTAAACTAACATTATGAAAAATGGCGTATGTGCTTCTCTCACACTTTATAGTGATCTTGAGAATCAAAAGGCCTTTTTTGTGATCTTAGGTTGAGATAAAGCAATCACCTCCACACTTCAGTTTGGGTTTAAAAATTGAACAAAACACTTTGTGAGTGTGAGTAAACCTATTGCATGTGTTCTCCCTTTTTTTCTAAACAAAGGTTGATCGAACTATGAATATGTTTGCTCGATTTTTTTAATCTTAGAGGGCCTGCCTTGGGGAAAAAGTACCAAGGGAACGAATCAACTGGTAACACTCTAAAGCCAAGAGTATTTCCAATCGGGATATAAATGTGGGTCTTGGAGTAAACGCCAGCATCACATGGTTGGCTTTATGAGATGGATCTGAAAAGGGACTCTTGCCGTATGGGTCAATCTCCATGAACGAAAAGTCTGAACTAAAATCCTTTTTTGTAGTAACCAACCATTCCATCCAATGAGTTTTTCAAAGTGGTGCATTGGAACTTAGATTCCAAGAAGTTACTTGCCATGTCCGATCTTGGTTAAAGTATAGAGGTTAAGACATAATTCTTAACATACCCTTATACTCTCTCCTTGGTTGCATGTAAAATCATCTCTTCTACTATGAAGGGCATGAGGCAAACCCACCAAGAAAAACATTCCAATTGAGCTTTATATTGCTTGTGAGTTAGTTTGAAAACACAGTGCTTTGATTGAAAACATTGGAAAACCAACATTCAACATGAGCATCAAATCTCAAACCCTTTAGGAGAAGCAAATATCCTTGAAAAAATTCACATGCTATTTCTTGCCCTTGGGATTTTATCCTTAGAGGCTTCTAAGCATTTGGGTTTCATCTCAATTTGCTCCTACAAAGGTCAACAATAGGTAACTCTTGCCTCAAATTTCCTTGGTTTTTGCATAATACACTTTGCGGGATAAGGGGAAAGTTTAGACATTATACATCTAGATTCAAAATCTAATCAAGAGTGTGTTTGTGGTAAAAAGAATCCATTAAGCAAAGATTAAATCAATTGGACCCCACATATGTGCTTGGCATCTTTTGGTCATATGGTTTTCATGCAAACATTGATCTTTTGATTTTGAATTACTTTTAGAGAAAGGCATGTTCTTCACTATCTTGGTCTTAGAAACAAGTCCTTCCTAGGTTCATTTAGGATCAAATCAAACATTTCAACCATCCCAAATATTTATCAAATTCCATCCCACCAAACAACTTTAGAGCTTTGGAAACATCATTCTAGACTTGGGTAGATCATCAAAATCAAAATCACCTTGTTTAGTTACGAGTATGGGAATGAATCCTTTCTCATACCTCTAGTTAAATTAGCACCCCTTTGAACAAGTTCATCCTAAGATAACATCTAACATCTTAGGGTTTACAAGTTCATTATCCAAATCAAACAATCAAAATCAAGCCCTAAGTCTAGCATTGATCTAAAGTTCCTAAACATTCAACACCCATATCATTAACCCCTTTCATCATTCATCTCATCATTGTCCTAAAACACCTTAGAGGTCAACAAGGTCAAAACACAAGAAAAACATGGAATATAAGTTTGATCCATACATCATGAGTAGTCTAAACCAACCAAACTCTTAAAGCCTCACAGTGCCAATTGATTTTCAAAACTCACATTTATACAATCCATACATGGGATCATTATCTCCTACAAACCTTGATGGTTTAATGAATGTGAGTATTCCCATCATATAGTTTGGAACACCTTTTCCAATGGTAGATCTAAATCCAAAACTACAAATCTATCAATTGAACACTCAATGCATGAGTCTTCCACAAATCAACATTATTCCACCAAATCCCTACATGCCAAATGTGAATGTACCAAGTACAACTTTACCAAACATGAAAATTTTGAATCCAAACTTGGAAAAATTTGGGATAGATATGTTTGCAAATCACACAAATGTTGCTCAAAGTCCAAACAAGATGTTAACGAGTCCAAGACAAGGTGACACCATGAAAAATAAAAGTTACCTAAATCAAGAAAATGTTCAATTTAAACCTATAATACCAAATCTGAACATCATCCCAAATTAGAACATTGTCCAAAATCAATTTTTCCATGATCCCATTCAAAAACCACAAGTATGCATCCCAAATCTGCTTGAACAAAAAAAAATCAATTATATCAAGGGAATCAAGATCTAAATCAAGATCAAATTTGGCAAGATAAAATTGCTATACTTACCAAAATAGTTGAGTCATTGTGCCAAGAGACATCTTCACCACCATTACCCATATCAACATCATTCCTTGGTTTAGGGCTTCTCAACCCAACCACCCCTATCACACCCATCATATCTCAACCCCTCACTACCATGATCACTCCGAGCATATCTCAAGCACTTGTCACTACATCCAACATAATTTCAAATCCATCACCACTACCACCAAAACCAAACACAACAAGACAATATAACATTGCGCTAAAAGCTCACCAGGCCTACCAAAAGGCCATCCAACAATATCTAGCCATGCAACAAGAAGCAAAAGCTCAACAAATGCAACAAGCCTCTCAGGCTGCTCAAGCCTCTCAAGCTGCCCAAACCTCTCAAACTGCCCAACAAACACAAGCACAAACATGAAAAATGATAATTATTGGGGATAACGATGAACATTCAACCACTAGTGATAGCATTGAAAATATCCCCACCACAATTGTGTAAAGCAATGATCAAGATCTATCCATTAGTAAAGATGTTTTGACCTCATCCAATGATACACCAACCAATGATCATGTTGAAAATGTCTCTACATCACCTGATAAGTTAGAAGACATATCTCAAGAATTTTTGCCAAAGCATGATCAATGTCTTTAACCAAAGTCTAGCAATGGTCCTTTCCAAGACATATTGACATCCTTCAACCTCATGGTTGCAGATATTGAAGGAATCTTCAACTCAACATTTGATCCAAGTCCACTAAAAAATTAAGAGGATATTGAGCCACTTACCATGACTAATGATGACATCCGAGAAATCTTTATAAATCCATCCTTTGAAGCTAGCCCATGTCAAGAACTTGATCCAAAGCATGTCAAAAGTGATTCCAAATTTATTTAGGATCAAGAATTCGTATCTCCAAGATACTACAATGATCTAATGGACACTCTCTTATCTATACAAGATGTCACAAATGATGATCATATCCACATAACACATACTCCTCCATCTACCCATGAGATGCTTTCTGTGGATGGACACATAGATGATCTTTACTTAGAACATGATTCCTTTACTCATAATATTATTACATGGAAAGAGTAGGTTATTGATTCGTACAATCAGACTGAGTTGTCAACATCAGGATTAGATATATCCCAAATTTAGACTGAGGACATCATGAATAAAGATATTCAACATTATCCACTCAAGGAAACAGGTCAGACATAACAGGATATTTTGGAGTTAGCAGAGCATCCAATCGAGATAACATCATCTACAATGGTCATTTGTTAGAGCATGTTTACTGAGCTTGAGACATATCAAAACAAGCAGAATCAAAGCATGAAGGTCCTACTTCCACAATTACTGGGGGCGACTATGTCTCAAGCAAATGTCAACATAGGGGGCATGAAGAATCCTTATGATGAAACTAATGCCAATACTACAACCAACCACGTCATGAATCTTCATCCACCCATCACCCCATCCATGAATTGGGACCAACATCGAAAGAAATATTTGAATCAAAGCAAGAAGAATATCATCAAAGAAAAAGAATTTGAGAAGCACAATGGAAAAATCAAATATAAGTGGACACCAAAGAAAAATTATCCCTATCAAACTCCATCAGTCAAGGAAACTATGGGGAAAAATCAAAAAGGGAAATATGTCCATCAAAGACATCCACAAAAGAAAAATCAGGTTTCTTAAGCAACATAAAAGGTATATGAAGTAGTTGGTCCTAATTTCACGCACACTTCTGTATCCACCCATCATTGCTCATCTTCCCAAGTTTGGAGAGTCAAAAATTCCAAGCTATCCACCAATCCATCTTTTATCCCTAAACACACTCCATCCATGCCTCCATGTATGATATCCAATTCTTAAATTGACCATGTATTGGAAATGACCCTTTATCATAAGGATTCAGAAGGAATTTTATTGCGATGTGCAAATAAAGACAAACTCAACTCCGGTATTAACAAAGAAGATCAAGAATCTCAAAAGTTGCATTCAAGTACAGGTATCTTAGCAAAGAAAATTCTTCAAGTAGGATATTGATGGAACATTATGATAGGGGAATCTACATCAGCAACACCTTGTGATTCAGCATGAGCTTAAAATCTTTCAGAAAAATAAAAAAAATATGAAAATCCAAAAAAATTAGAAAAAGGATTGAAAATAGTAAAGAGAAAAAATCGTCCTCTAGTGAAAACCACAATGGTGGCACTTTGGGCAAGACCATGATGAAAACCTGGCAAACAAGCGTCATGTGTAGAATCAAGCATCTACATGCACCAATTTAGTTGAAAGCATCTCATCCAATCCGTAATAAATCCAACATTTTATCCATCTTATCCATAATAAATCCATTCATCCATGAACCATTTATCCAATCCATTTTCATCCATCTACATG
>VDFB02117754.1:0-11254 GCA_007258455.2 Sequoia sempervirens | reverse complement strand
GCTTTAGAAAAATGGTGAAACTAAGATTGTGAATAAATTTGTTGAGACTTATAGAAGATGTTGTAAGTCTAAGAAACAAGGACAATGACCTAGGTGGTTTCCTTTATTTGAGTGGTGGCATAATGATAATTATCACAATGCTTCCAAGATGACACCATACAAGGTGCTCTATAATTTCTCCTACATTCTTTGACTAGTTGCATTATAGGTTGTTCTATGCTTTAAGAAATCAACAAATCCCCTACCAAACAATAGAAAAGTTTTAGGGTCCTTAAGAATTTAATTTAATATACACACAAAATCATATGAAATAACATATGGATTGACATAAGAAAAAACATTCCTTTGCATTCTGTGATATGGTAGTTTTACATCTTTAGCCTCACAATCAAACATCATTACATGAAAAGATAGGTTATAAGTTGTTTAAAATTTTTATAGCCCTTATTTTTGGTGCAACACATTGATGATATGGTATACAAAACTAAGCCCACCCTCTTTTGAAATCCACCTGGTTTTTTATGTCTCTTGCCTTAAGAAAGAGCTTGAGAAAGTTGCAAGACTACTAACAGAAATACCAATATTAGATGATGAGGGATCCATCTTTTTAGAACTAGATGTCATAATGGACAAGCATGCCAAGACAATTTACTCCTACAAGTAAAGATAAAGAATACAAGTGCACACAAGTTAAGATATTTACATTTAGGAACTAAACACATAGATACCTTCCAAATAGCTTGCATGCAATAAACTAAGAAAATAAGAAATTTGAGAGGGTGATGCAAGATTATGTCAGCCCTAGGGTGCTCCTACATTAAGTTGTCTTGTATGTTTAAAAACTAATACAAAGGCTTGGGAAAAATAAAACATTAAAGTGGAATTAATGTCAACAAAATTGTTAGCCCCTTTGGAGCATTTCTTTCTAGTAGATTTTTGTGGGAATTACATTTGATAGCACAAGAAACCGTTAGAAAGTTTTGAAGAATTCATTATAATATGAAGGTCCTTTCTACACACAATTTGTTGTGATTAAATGGTGTTATTTTTTAAATCAATCATTGCGACAATTTCCTTTGTGCGAAATCAAGTCCACTTCCGTATTATATGGTACATTTTTACTCCTACAAAATTCTCCTCTATTTAAAGCTTCCTTCCAAATTTTTATATATATTGTTATTTTATTTTATTTTTGTATTGAAGAATGTTAGAAGAAACATTACAAATTAAATAAATAATATTCCAACAGAGGGATTGAAGAAAGAAGGACAACAAAGTTGAACAACATCACAAGAAGAAGCATACACATCTATGAAAACCAGTAACACTATCCCAGCTGAGATAATACAACCAACAATACAAAATTCACCACTAATGATGAAGCCTAGCCTAAAGAAGAACACTAACAGTCTCACAACTATGAATATAAACCAAGTTGCAACAAATATTACAATTAGAAACAAAACTAAACAAAGTCATTACAATTTAAACTTAAAATTTTATTGTAAATATTTACCACCATGAAGATCCATTACATGTATTTGCAAAAAATAATGTCTAATATCATCCAAACGTTGTTGATATCACCATTTTTGAGCCCCATCTTCCCCTATGAGCATAAAATGATGAATTAAAAGATGATGTTATAGTAAAACTTTAAAATATCTATTTCTAGATGCAAAATGTGATTAGAAAACATTGCTAAACATTTGATTTTCCATAAATGTGGAAAAATACATTGTCTCATAGAATCAACAACTATATCATTATGAAGATTAACACCAAGTAATGCTTTTGTCCAACATAAGGAATGATCAAACATAGAAGGTAACTGACAAAAAAATATGTTCCATTTTACCCCTGCTCTAATGCAAACCCACAAAATATATTTAATAGTTTCACCTCGCTGACAAAAAGGGAATTTGGCTACTTGAATTTTCAAAAAAATTATCTTATCACCTATAAGAAACTTATGGTGTAAAATTTTCCAAGTTATAAGTTGTGTGTTGGCCTCTACATTGGATTGCAAAATTTGTGCACTTAAACTTCTTCATTTTTTTTTCTTGAAAATTACAACTCCATTTTATCTTGAGTCTTGGATTTAGATTCATACTCTGGAGAAGCTTAAATTAAATATTCTTCAAGGGGAACAAGAAAAAATGATATTTATCAGTCCACCACCAATCCTTGAACATGTTACAATGTAAGAGTGTGCATATTTTCATAATGAGCTCCATTGGAACCAAGAAATTGACAAATACCATGAAACTTTTATACTTGTTGTTTAGGTTGAATACATTCATAATATCTTGCCAACTAACCCAATCTATTCTTATTTCTTGATATATGTATAATCTACTATTTAAATATGTTTTAATGTATGATATTTTTTTATTATAGAGTAATTTTCAAAATACATATATTCAATTATAAAAATGTCATTCACAACCCATCAATCATTTTATTAATATAAAAAATATTTCATTGTCACATTGCACGAACCCCATTAACATAAAAACAATAAAAATACTCTATATATCACAAATCAAACCACCAACCAAAAAAAATAATCATCCTTTCCAATTGTTACATCCTCTCTTGTTATTACTGATTTACTTTTACCTTCATGGATAAATAGGTTATTAAATGCAATCATGAGTTTGATATGTTTGTTAAAACAGTGGAATATTGAAATTGGTATTATGTGAAAGTACTGATAAATGATTAATAGAGCTTTGAATATTAAATATGTTTAAATTTATTGGTTTATGAATATGCTTAAGATATGATCCATATGGATTTATTGTGAACATCTAACTATCATTGCAAATGTGCTAAGTTGGTTGTAGGGAAAGGCTCATTCCTCTAGGTGGATGAGAAGTATCACTCAAGAGAATTGATTGGTCAAATAACCAGTAATGTAACCTATTTGAGGTTATACACACACTCACAGTAGAAAGGTTAAGTCTAGTCATTGAGTTGGGAATTGGTAAGTCATCCTTAGTTTGATGTGTCTGCATTAGTAAGAATCTTGATTATTGTTCAATGCATGCTTGCATGATGTTTATCTATTTGATCTTGTGAGTTCTTCCTTATGTACATGTGTTAATATAGTGAATATATCACTTAGTCATAATCATTTGATTTTCAAATGGATTATGGCTTTATTGCTTCAATGTACGATATGAATATATATGTGATTGGATATATGTATATATATGCATATACATACATGAGAATTAATGCTTATATAGAGGAGTGTGTATTTATCTATATAAATATATGTATGTATATAATATATTATTATTATTGAGTAAATTCTTCTTTGTGAGTGTATATATGTAGCTATGTTGCTAAGAATATATACATTTGATTATTGCTATATATGTTGAGCATCTAGAATAATAACAGAGGCGGTGAATTAGTATTCTATAAAACCATTCACATAAAATCCATCTAACCATTATCACAATTCTGACTGAATCAATAAGAGATGACATAGAAACAAATTAATACAACCATACACATGAACACCAAGATTTTTATGTGGAAAATCTAAAAAGGGAAAAACAACAGTGAAGGTTAACTCACAATATATTATATCTAGATAAAAAATATTATAGGGCTCACTACCAAGACTCACAGTCCTTAAAAATGCTCAGTACCTGAATACAAAAGATGGTTTCAAACCGCCAAGATACAAAGATAGTGGCTCACTGCCAAGAGATTGAACTGATAGGATACACCTTCAATGTAAAGGGTTCAGTTCCAATGAAGTTCAAAATATAAAGTACTACCTCACACAGTAGTTGCTCAAAAAATATACTCTTATCTGGAACAACTGATAAAGTATTTAGGATCAGACCTTTCACACCTCTTTCCACTTTCCACACTTTTTCTCTTATCTCATTCCTCAAAACATCTTGTAGATTCAAGTATATCTTAATCATCAATTAGATAAGCCTAATTAGATGAAAAAATAAAATCAAAACTATCTTTGTTAGCACCATAAAACATTTTACCATGTAGTGCATTGTACCACATCGACTAACATCCATAAAACATAACTAGTCTCCATAATGTATTTCATATGCTAAGTTGACCAAGACTAGAACACAATTCTCCAAACCAACAAATAATACTCAAAGTATACACCTTTCAGATTCGAGAACACATTAATTTCCCATCATACCACCAACATAGAGACTATAAACAAGACAAAAACATAAGAATGTTCACTTTAAGAAAATGCGGAGTCTCCCACACAGTATGCCAAGCAAGGAACAATAGTATAATACAAAGTTGAACTCTATCAAAGAAATTTTTGGTCATAATGAAAAACATCTCAAGATCAAGGATATAGCTATCTAAATGAGTCATGATAACATGGTTAAGAGATTAGAGTCAAATAAGATCTTGCGGTGAATTCCATACTCAAATACCAACATACTGATCCATCACAAAAGGGCATTACCGACAAAGAGTGGCTTCTGGTAAGCCAAGTAGAGTTCTCATAGAGTTATCACCATGTTGACATCAATGAAAACATAGGAACAACAAACACATACCATCCATAGTTCATTCTCATGTTGCAAGGATCTATAATCCCAACAATCTCCCCCTTTGGCATTGATGGCAACATGCGTGACAACATTTTCCAATATATTGCAACTGAATGCTCTGAATACTCCCCCTATCAAAATTGTTCTTCACAAAAATGTTTTTCCTTTGTTGTTTCTTTTAGGATGAGGTAAAACCTAATTTTTAATTATTAATGAACCTATCCTTCAAAGGGGTGCAGTTGTATACCTTTTTTATAATGGTCTATTAATTAAAAAATTAACAATACAATATTTATATTTATGCATAAATTCTTAATATTTTAATTTTTTTATATAATAATGCAATGATAATTTATTATTTTGATTATGAAATTTAATTAAATATGAATATAAAAAACTTATTAATTTTCTAAATAATTGTATTTATATATATTTTATTTATATAAAGTAGTATAAATTAATTTACAATTGTATGTAAATATGTTTTTGTTAAATTTTTATGATATGTTAGACTTTTTATTTTATATTTTATATTTAAAATATATTTCTAGAGTGATCTTATGTCCTCTTACCTTTCTTTGGATTTTTGTATTATATTAAATAATTAATAGTTATTGACATGCATATTCATAAAAAAAGGGGTATAAATATTGAGTTATATATTCATTAAGTAAAACAACTTTAAGTGTAAAGGATAAAAGTTCATAATTTATTTTTAATCTTTTTTCTATTAGATTAAAATGAGAAGTTTATCAAATTATTGAACTTTTTAAAAAATAATTCACATTTTCTTTCTTTAGTTCTATCATAAATATAATAATGTAATGTTCAAATTAGTTTTGTTTGTAGTAGTTTGACCCCAATTTTTATCTTAATCAATGTTTTGTAGCTCTTAAAAATTAAAAAACATGGTATATTAGATTTAACAAATTAATAATTATTTTTATTAAAAAAATAAAATAATGAATAAATAAATCATTTACATGTTGAATATGTGTCAACAAGAGTTGTATATGTACCTATAAGAGATTAGATGTGTTAATAGTCTTTATTTTGTTGTTAATTAGATAGATTATTAGACCTATCATGTTAGATTCTAGGATTGTGGGGAGTTGTTGAGCTTTCTTTCAAGCCATAAATTATAATCACCTTCTAGTTAAATAAATATTAAAGATTTGCGAGGCTATTGTTCTATTATAGTATCAAAGCAATATTGGGTGTGACTTGATCTTGGGTGTACTTAGAAAGATGAGAGCACCTTGAAAATGATGAGAGAATTGAGATGCTTGTAAAGATGAATTGGCCTCTAGTATGCCAAAATAATAGTTTGCAATGGGAAACTTAAAATCATAGGCAATGAAAATAGGAAAATCAATGAGAGTTGCTATCTCCAATACCAAAATCTCTTCATGGGTCATGTAAACAACATTGCTCTCAAATAGTTTATATGTGGGTAAATAATTGGTGAGGTGTTAGGTGCAACCACAACTACATCCTTTGAATTCCTCCATTAAAAATTTGTTGCAAAAAAAGCGGATGTTTAGTGTGAGGGGTTTTATGAGATGCCATTTGATGAGAAGGACTTAATTTTATCAAAGGTGGAGCTTCATATCTTTGATTATGAGATTTTCCTTGTAGAGAGGACTTCCTTTTGAAACATATGAAGACATCAAAAAAAGTATTGGATTAGTTTTAGATGAAGATGATACAAATGATGCCATTGCTAGTGTTTGAGAAATAAAAAATATGATAGATTGAGTTAGTAATTGACTAAAATAACACTAACATAGTATTTTTTGATATAATATATGTGTTGGGTGTAAGGATTTCCATCCAAGATCATAACAGCAAAAACCTTGTGCTTCCACAAAAAAACTTACACATAATGAGCCTAATCCACATTATCAAAGAGATTGATAAAAAGCTCATTAAAAAAAGTACTATATGACCTTGCACATATAGCCAAGGAAGAGGTAATCCACGTATCATGTGGATCGAAAAGTGCATCATGATGTGATACAAATAAGTCAACAAGTGTCCTATAGGTGTCAACATTTGGATCACTTGGAATATGCAAACCAACAACCTATTTGATCAAGTCATCAACCTTGGTGACAAGTGTTGAATGACTAGAAAAGTGCCCTTTGAGGTGAGATGGAAAGTCTTCCAACCTCAAAATATATGCACATACAGTTTATCAAAAAACTAGGTAACCTCTAGAGGCCTAAAGTGTTGTACATTCAATTAGACAAGATGTTGTCTAAACTCATCAACCTAATAAAATTTAGCTATAGTGAATAGATAAATTATTCACTCTAACATTGGGATCATCAAAGCACATATGAAAAGGTTGTCAAAGGAAAACATGGGTTCCTCAATATGCCTTCATTTGGGTGTTGGAGGAGGAGAATTGCTTGAGCTCTCAAAGGGACAATGTTGTGTTCATATGATATTTTAGTGGATGTATGGAATTAAGAAGGATATTGGAGATATGTTAAGATGAAAAATCATGTTTTACATATGTAAATTGCATTATATGTTGAAGAAAACTCATTTCTTCATTAAAGATAAGTGTAGATTAATAAATAACTAAAGTATTAACTTGTTAAATATGTACATTTGTAATGTCGCAAAATTGTACCCCTTGTAATTTCACATACATCTTTGTATCCACTTTAGTGCCCACCCCCTTAGCATTTGTGTAGGCTCATTTTAGCCCTTGCATCATCCTTTTTCCCATCTTAGGACGCCCAGGATCCTTTCTCAGCAGCTACCTTCGCGCATCAACTTTTTTTCAAACCTTGTGCTTTTCTCATTCTCATTATTTTGTAGTGTGATGTGTCTAGACATTAGCACATTGTGTGGATGTCTACATGTCATGCTAGCATGCTATGACATTTAGATGTTCAAATAATTTTTTTTGAACATGTCTACCACTTTTCAACTCCTTTTGTCAGTGGTAACGACCTGGGACGCCTTGTAATGGCTTGGGAAGCTTCTTTTGGATCTTTCTAGCTTTGGATCCTACCTTTTTCTCTTATCTTGGTCTTTCTCTCTTGCTTTCACAACTCACTACAACAACACTCTTGTGTTCTCATATCTCCCTCTTCAACTCTCTTGGATCCCATAGCTATCTCTCTCGTTGGCTTCCTTAAGCCTTGTAGTTGATATCTCTCTTACCTTGTGATTGCAAGCTTCTTGGGATTCCTCACATCCCCTATCTATTACATCCCTATCTCATGATACAAGTTCTCCTCCTCGAGTGGGGATTTCTTTTATCACATCATATTTGCTTACTTTGTCCACTTTCTCTATCTATTAACCTATTTGTGGAGGTGGGAACACCAAAATGGGGGTTTGACTGAGGGAAACCCTTATACAACCCCAACATTTTCTCTAGATCTTATGTATGCAAGTATTGAAGATATTCATGTGTTGGAGGCTTCATTACTTGGGTTGTTGTGAGTATTTTCTATCCCTTATTATATCACCTTATCATCTATATTTCACTCAGTTTATCTTAATTTATTTCATTCCTATTACATTCTATTACCTTTCTTGCATTCTTAAGAGTTCTTAGGAATTAGATTGTTAGTATCAATTTAGTTGTTTTCTTTGATAAACTCAATACCTAGTTTGTATAAGACTCCAACGTGCCTCTGGGACTCCAACACACCATGCTATTGTCTTTGTTCCATGCTGCAATCCATTGGCTGAGAGCTCATTAGTCTATCTAGAAAACCTTTGTGGTAGGCCTAGTCTTTCTGATTCTGAAGCTTTTTCTTTGTTTCTTGAGGTAGTTTAGGGAAGTTCACCCCTTGGTATTCTCTTGAGAATAAAGAAACTCGTGAGTAGTGAATCCCCCTTCTCTACATTTTGGTGAACCTAATGTGAAAATACCTTCCCTAATTCTTGGGGCAATGCCCTAACCCCATTTCTGCTACAGAGTGATATGGGTAATGCAGATCAAGGATGGGCCAAAAGCTGCATTATGATGGGTATGTGGTTGACGCACTTTTTTTTACCCAAAATTGATGAAATGAAAAGGATTTTAAAGGAGATTCTCAAATGCACCCCAATATAAATTATTCTTTACTTTGAATTTAATAAGTAATTATTATTCATTTTCTATTCAAACTATGACTAAAGTCCTAATTCGATAGGTGGGATGGAAAAAACATCTATAGCTTCTTTAATGAGGGCTCACATTTTGAATCCAAAACATGTGTCACATTCTATGCTTCAAGATACTATAGGATTAAAAAATAAAAAATTGAATTTCATGAAATTTTGACCAAGTTAAGGTGGTCAGATACACGCTTTTATAATTTTAAAAAAAAAATTAAATAAAAAATCACAATTAATTATTTACTTGGAAAAAAAAATTCCAAAAAATATGCATCACATCAAGTATGAGTCCTCTACCTATATCTAAAAATCTGCAAAAAATATTATCATTTCCATCGCGGGTTAGGTGGTCAGATAGACACTCCATTTCTTATTTTTTCCTTAAAATTTAATTACTAATGCATTAAAATTTCAATTTTCACCAAATAGACTTTTTTTTTTTTAAACAAACCCAGTAGTTTAGAAACTACATTCAATTTGCTATAGATTCTATTGTTATATATTTTTTAAATAATATACATAACTTATTCAAATTTTTATGTCAAGTTTCCTAACTCATTTTTCTAAATTTTGCCACTTAAGGGTCTATTTTTCCATGATGATCCCGGCATATCCATATGTCAACTTTTAATCAACTTCTTTATACATTGTTCATTATATTTAACTTATTACTTTCAAAATAAATTTAATATACTCTTTTATCAATTTAGTTTCTAATTTGATTCAAAGCATTAATGATGTTTCACTCCATGCATTTGATGGTGAATTAGCTTTACCCATATCACTCAATTTTTGTTATCCTTCTCATGAAATTACTTGTGTTTCGAAGGATATCTTGTTGGAAGAAGATGCAATCATTGATACCTTTCTTAATGTTACTCTACCTTCTCTTCATTCCAATGCACTCTCCTCTAGAGATGATGCATTAGTGGATGATGAATCTCCTTCCATATTTGATCCTCCTCAAATTGATGTTGAGAATATATCTTCAAATAATTATTCCACTAGTTGTGATAGTTCTATAAATGTAATCCATGTCTCTGTTTCCCCTCAAAGGCCTAAAAGAATAATCATTTATCTAACTCGAGCTAGTCCTTCTCCTAAAAGGATTTTTTCTATTAATGGTGTTCCATTTGATAGTGGTTCTCCTAATCTTTCTAAGGCTCCCTCTTATAGAGTGGTAGCCCATATTTATAATACTAGAAGGAATAAAAAATATGTTGATCAACCCATTTCTTTACCACCTTCTCAACCAAGTCTTCCTTCAACACCTAAACCTACAATTAAAGGGCCTAGTGATTACGATCCTGTCGAGAAACTCCGTGTTAATCTAGCTAGGATCTCACTATCGGACTTGCTTTAGTCTACTCTGGTTTATCAAGGTATGCTTCAGGAAGCATTGCAAAAGACCCTCTTTCCTTCTTATGCTAGCTCAGTGGATGTTAACACATTGATAACCCATATTCATGTAGATTCGCCGAATATTACATTCTATCCACAAGAACTCCCGCCTCCAGAAGTATAGAAGCAAGAAAACTCTCTAATGATTATAGTTAGCATTAATAAAATCAGCATTATATGTACTCTCATTGACATTGGTTCAACGCTCAATGTATGTAGCATTGATATTTTTCCTAAGATTAATATTGATTCTTCCTCTCTAGCTACATCTTCTCTTGTTATTCGTGGATTCAATAATGTTGGTCAATAACCCTTAGGTAGGATATTCTTTCCTTTAAGGTTAGGACCCATTACTATACCCACTCTCATGTATGTTATTTCAGGAAAATTACCATATAATCTTCTCCTTAGTAGACTATGGATTCACACTATGGGTGTAGTCCCGTCTACCTTGCATAAATCTATTAAGTTCATTTTTAACAATCAAGTAGTCATAATCAAGGATGGCTCTGATTCTATGTACTTATGTGAGATGGAATCTACTAGTTAGGCTTTAGTTGTGCCTACTCTTATCCCTTCAGTGTCTTTTGGTGTGTTGGTGTCTACTCTAGTGGTACCCATTACAAAAGATACCCTTGAGGAAAATCTGCTTAAATAAGATCCTTCTAAAGTGGGAAATCCTAAGTCTACCTCTTCTCAAGAGAATGCATGTCTTGGTGATGATTAGGGTTCTCTAGAATTTATAGAATCCTTCAATGGAGAATATAAATTTGACTTGATCCAGTTAGTCCTTCTGATAACATCATCCAAACCCGCTATTAAAGATGGTTATTCTTCTGTATCATAGGATAATGTGAATGCAAATTGTAATGTTCTTAATGTTGATCCTCCCTCCTTTGAGGAAGATGATCACACCTTTGTTAAAGAGGCTAATGTTGGTAATCCTATCAAGAAGGTTGATGGTGATCCCATAGAGGAGCATAATCCCTAATGCTGGAATAATTCTCTCTATGAAAATCCTCCTCCTCAAGATTTGCAAACACATTATGGCCCCAACTTCAAGATCGTCTCTAAATATGGATATGGGCATAATGGTTGTGGGTGTAATGAACAAGACATTCAGGTCCCTATAGAATGTGCACCTTGTAAGAATAATTTGGAGC
>VDFB02117751.1:29853-39964 GCA_007258455.2 Sequoia sempervirens | reverse complement strand
TGTTTGGGTCAAGTTAGTTGTGGTGGATGCAAGGGAGTTGTAAATGTTAATATTTTAACCACTACACCTCATTGGAACTATTTCAATCCTTTTTGAGGAGGGGAGTTCTCAAACTAGTTGAAACCAAATACTATCGTACTTCATTTTATTTCAGAGGATGCTTAAGTTGCAGGTGCTCTTGGAATTAATAATCATGATATTAGAGTGGGCTAGGTGGGGAAGTTCAAGACAGATCAAGGGGAAGAGGATAAGGGGTGTGGTTTTGATAAATTCATTTTGGTCAGATGTGACATACATCTCGTCCATATATGAGAGTGGGCTAGGTGGGGGAAGTTCAAGACAGATCAAGGGGAAGAGGATAAGGGGCGTGGTTCTGATAAATTCATTTTGGTCAGATGTGAGATACATTTCATCCATTATATCCTATATTTTTAAGAAACTCAGATTTTCACAATCCATGAATAGATTGAAATAAAGCTTTTAGGAAAAAATTATGTACAAGATTACATCTCCTAAATAGTTTTCTAATTTTTTTGTTTGCATCACCTATTTTTCCCATCATCAAGCATGACACTCTGATAGTCCCTAAAGAGCACAAAAGATTTACTGAGAGGGGAGGGGGGCGAATCAGTAAATCAATTCAAAATTTTCACCTTTTTAGCTTTCTACACAAACTTAAATTTTCATCAACATCAACTTATTGATATGAACCAATTTACACAAGTTGATACAACTGAATTTAATTTCTTTTTTTTTTGAAGTAGGCACCAACCTACTTGACTTACAAGAGAGATGATTTAGTAGGATACAACCTACAAGGAACACCCTAACCCTTTACAATTTTAGTAGGCACCTACCTACTAGGAGCACCAACCCCTAATGCAAGGCACCAAACCTTGACTTGATAGATGAATCAAATGACTTCAATCAGATCTGCACTCTCCCAATCCTTCAATCTGCCTTTGTGATGAAAAATCTCACACTCAGCCTACACAAGAAGATGGGTTTCTGATTTGTACCACTTGAAACTTTTCAACCACACACTCAAATCTGAAATGAGTTACAAATATATATTTTGATCCAAGATTGTGCCTCTTGATGAAAGATCATAACCTTTCCTTTTCAACATTCATTCATACCCTTATATTAACCCAAATTTCCGCCTTAAAGATTTTAGTTTATCTTTGTTACTCCTTTAATAAACAGATTTACATAATCTTCAGACATCGAATGGTTGTGACTTTCAACACATGAGTACACCCAATCAAATCTGAATAGAAGAGATACGTCTTCCTACAGAGATATCTTGTCTTGGAGAGACGTCTCATGAAGAAATACAACCTTTTTAGAAATCTTTTGAGAAAGCACGTTTGAATGAAGAGACACACTGGGTGAATTTTGGAAGTCACGTCTCTAAGAGATTCTTTTAAGAAGCAACGTTCCTTTAGATAGAACATGTCCATTCAATAATCGCGTCTCTTCAAGATTACCGTGACCTTTCAAAACGTGTTGATCAGAAACACAATCCTCTTGACATTTTCAAGTATTCTTGTGTTTGTTTACTACTCCATAATACTTGCTAAACAAATTGTTGATCAAATTACTCGGAACTTTAAACTTTGTACATATTTTAATTCGGGCTCATACAGATTTCGATCTGTAGCATCAGAAATTTGATCTTTAATACGGGCTTCATACAGATTTAATTTGGGCTCATACAGATTTCAATCTGTAGCATCAGACCTTCGATCTTTAATACGGGCTTCATACAGATTTCAATCAAGTTCTAAACAAGTCTTGGCAAACACTATTCAAAGTAATTTTAATTCGGGTTTCAACGATTCTCTTAATATTTTTCACTTGCATCGAACATATTTGTCTTGTGTGGTGATACTAACATCTAGCTTTTCTTGAGTTTATGCATATTATTTCTATAGCTTCGCTTTATCACAACACAACTTTTCCCATACATTTTACATTAATAATTTACTTTGACATCAATGGCAATATTTTCAACAATCTCCCCCTTTGTCATTGATGGCAACCACTTCAAAGGCAACTTTGATCTTCTTCTAATTACTCCCCCTGTGACAATTTCTCCCCCTTTGACATCAATGGCAAGGGGTCTTCTAACAATGTTTTGCCTCATTTTGTTCCATGGAGTTGCAAGATACTATGTATAGCTCCCCCTGAATATATGCATCCACCAATCAATTTGATGAATGTGGGACAACTCCCAATTTGTCCCTTAGATACTCAAATGCATCCCTTGGTAGTGGTTTGGTGAATATATCAGCAATTTGCTCTTTTGTAGCTATATATTCCAAGCACACTTGTCCTTCTACTACTTGCTCTCTTAAAAAATGATACTTAATAGGGATGTGCTTGGTCTGTGAGTGCATCACTGGATTTTTGGAGATGTTGATTGCACTAGTGTTGTCACAATAGATAGTGCAAGGATGATTATACTCCACCTTGATGTCTTTTAAAGTTTGCCTCATCCACAAAAGTTGAGTACAACATGCTGCTGCAGCTATATATTCAGCTTCTGCTGTGGATAAAGAGACTGATTCCTGCTTTTTGCTCATCCAAGATACTAAGTTCCCTCCAAGAAAGAAGGCTCCTCCACTTGTACTTTTTCTATCATCCACATTGCCAGCCCAATCAGCATCTGTGAATGCTTCAAGAGTGAAATCATTGCTGCTGGGGTACCATAAACCATACTCCATAGTGCCTTTCAAATACTTGAATATACGTTTTACTGCATGGACATGTGTTTCCTTTGGTGCTGCTTGAAATCTTGCCACCACTCCAACAGCTTGCATTATGTCTGGTCTTGTAGCAGTTAGGTACAACAAACTCCCAATCATTGATCTATAAAGTGTTTGATTCACTTCTTGGAATTCATCATCTTTGCTTAATTTGCAACCTGTAACCATGGGAGTGCTCACAGGGTTGCAATTTTCCATCCTAAACTTCTTTAATATTTCCTTCACATATTTGGCTTGGGAGATGAAAATTCCTTTGCTAGATTGTGAAATTTGTAGCCCAAGAAAAAAAGATAGTTCTCTCAACATTGACATCTCAAACTCCTTTTGCATACATGAAGAAAAATCTTTGCACATTTTGTCCTTATCTCCACCAAAAATTATGTCATCTACATACACCACCACAATCAGTAAGTGTCCATCCTCTTCTTTCATGTATAGATTGCTGTCTACATCTCCTCTTTTGAAACCTTGCTCTTTGAGATATTTGTCAAGTCTAGAATACCAAGCTCTTGGGGCTTGTTTGAGCCCATAGAGAGCTTTCTTCAATTTGCACACATAATCCTTGTCTTCAGATAGTAGGAAACCTTCAGGTTGTTCAATATAAACTTCCTCCTCTAGATCTCCATTGAGAAAAGCAGATTTGACGTCCATTTGATATACCTTAAATTTCTTGTGACTTGCATAGGCTAGAAACATTCTAATTGCTTCAATCCTTGCAACTGATGCGAATGTTTCTTCAAAATCCACTCCTTCAACTTGTGCATAGCCTTTGCACACTAATCTTTCTTTGTTCCTTGTGACTTGACCATCTTCATTTAGTTTGTTTCTAAAAACCCATTTTGTGCCAATTACATTCTTATCTTTTGGTCTTGGGACAAGTTCCCAAGTTTCATTTTTCTCTATTTGATCCAATTCTTCATTCAGTGCACCAATCCAACATTTGTCTTTGCTTGCTTCTTCAAAGGTTTTGGGCTCAACTTGAGATAGAAATGCTATATGACAATCTTCATTATAATTTACCATTTTCCTTGTAGATCTACATCTATCTTGAAGGATCAACTCTTCAGGATGGTTCTTTTGAACAAACTTGGAAGGTGTCTTTGGTGTCTTCATGGAAGTCTTTTGTGAAGATTCTTCTTCTTTTGTCTCTTCCTCGTTTTCTTCCTCTTTGGAGTTCTTATCTTCTTTGTCTTCATCATTCATAGTTTGAACATAGTGATAGCTTTGTCCAACTTCTTTGAATTGCTTTCCTTCATCAATTCTTACATTGGCACTTTCAACAATTTTGTGAGTTCTTTTGTTGTAGCATTTGTATGCCTTACTTTTTGATGAGTAGCCAAGAAAGATTCCCTCATCTGCTCTTGTGTCAAATTTGTTCAAATCTTCTTCATCCCTTCTAATGTAGCAAGTACTTCCAAAAATTTTGAAATACTTGACAGTTGCTGGTCTACCTTTCCAAAGTTCATAGGGTGTCTTATCATTGTTCACTCTTATTTGTGCACTATTCAAGATGTAAACTGCTGTATGAATTGCTTCCTTCCAAAAGGAATCTGCTATCTTTGACTCATTTAGCATTGCTCTTGCTATTTCTTGAACCGTCCTATTTTTTCTTTCTACAACACCATTTTGTTGAGGGGTTCTTGCTGCAGAAAATTGTCTTTTAATCCCATGCTTTATGCAAAAATTTTCAAATTCATTTGATGTAAATTCGCCTCCACGATCTGATCTAAGACATTTTATCTTTGTATCTGCTTCATTTTCAACCAACTCTTTGAAAGCTTTGAATTTCTCAAAGGCTTCAAATTTTTCCTTCAAGAATGTAACCCAAGTCATTCTTGAGAAGTCATCAATCAGCAACATAAAATATCTTTCTCCATTCATGCTCTTGGTTTTGGTTGGCCCACAAAGATCAATATGTATGAGTTCCAATGGCTTTGATGAAGAGTGCTCCTTAGGCTTGAAGCTTGACCTTGTTTGCTTCCCAAGTTGACATTCTTTACAAATGATATTAGAGGGTTTTGTTATTCTTGGTAAATCTCTCACAGCATTTGATTTACTAACTTTGACAATATTATCAAAGTTGAGATGGCCTAACCTCTTGTGCCACAACCAACTTTCATCTTATTGTACTAAGTTGCAACTTTCACAACTTATCTCTTTTAAAACATACAAATTGTGTTTTCTTTCAGCTTGAGCAACCAGCTTTCCATCTTTCTTGATTTCACATGTTTTAGAATAAAATGTGATACTATGCCCTTGATCACAAAGTTGGCTAACACTTAGAAGATTTTCTTTTAGGCCCTTAACATATAATACATTTTTTGTTTTTGTTTTTCCATTATCTAGACTAAGTATTCCTTTTCCTTTTATTTCTTTTCTTGTATTATCACCAAATCTTACTGTTCCTTCATCAGGTGGTTCAAGAGAGATGAATTTACTTTTGTCACTTGTCATGTGCTTTGAGCACCCACTATCAATGTACCATCTATCCTTCTTACTTTCAGCATGTAAGGCTGTTTGAATGAACATGGATTTCTCCTTTTTCCTCCATACTTTGATAGGCATTTCTCTCTTTTTAATGGACTTATCTTCTTTCTTGTTTTGCTTCGGAGAACCATTAAAAACTGTCCTACAAGCTTGTGCTTTGTGCCCAAAGTTATTACAATTGTAGCATAGACTATTATAGTCCATTGAGGGTGAGAAAGGATTATAATCTCTCCTAATGTAGCTAGGAATATTTTTTACTTTATTTTTACAATTTAAGGCCTTGTGGCCAAATTTGTTACATAGAAAACAATATCCATTAAATGCATAGAAGTGCCTAGTGTTTAGTCTCTTTTTAGAATCAGCACTTATCCATTCTTCTTCATCTTGTTTTGAGAAGGTCTTGATTTCTTCTTTGAAGTTAATAGCCTTCTTGGATTGTTCTTCAAAACTACCCCCTGTTTTGTTTTGAAGGAAATTTTGAGCCTTCATTAGCTCAATCAACTTGCTGGATTCTTCATCAATCCTTGTGTGTTGTACCTTTGTTTGCTCCAATTCCATCTTTAGCATTGCTATTTCTTGCTCCAGCTTGTCACATTTCATCTCCTTTGTATTGAGTTTGCTTTTCATTTCTTCTTCATTTCTTTCAGCTTCCATGATTAGAGATCTCAAATCTTCAATGGTTTTGCTTGAATTCTCCAAGTCTTTTGTCATCTCTTTGATCTTCAACTTGTACTTGGCAGCCTTCTTCTTCAAGTCTTCATTTTTCTTATATGCATAGTGCAGTTCTTCTTCAAGATCCACTTCCTCTTCTTCATTACATTCTTGATCAATCTCTTCTTCTTTGTCAAAATCTTGATCAACATTTTGTTCTTCACATTCAGCCATGAACAATATTTCCTCTTCACCATTGCTTGAGCAATCTTCACTTTGTTCTTCGGAGGTGCTGCTATCTTTCTTTGAATAGAAACTCTTTTTATGTTTTTGAGCCTTACCTTTTGAGTTGTTTTTTGAATTTTTCTTTCCCTTTTTCTTGTTGCTGATCTCTTTTTCATCTTCACTAGAGCTGCTTTCATCTTTAGGACATTTTGAGGCATAATATCCAACTTTTCCACAATTGAAACACTTAAAGGGAAATTTTTCCTTTTCCTTTTCCTTTCTTAAGTTTTCCCATGAAGTAAGCTTCTGCTTCATCACTTGATTTTTCATCTTTTTCTTCATGCTTGTTCTTGCCCTTTTTGGATGCTTTGAATGAGACTTCCTTTTGTGGTGATCTTCCTTCAATCCTCATCTCATAGGCAGCATGGATCCCATGTAATTCATCTTTTGATAGCTGATCCAAGTTTGCTAATTCTTCCAATGCTGCAACTTTGGCCTCAAACTTTGTAGAAAGAGATCTTAGAATTTTGTCAACAATGAAGGCATCATCAATCTCTTCACCAAGTCCTCTCATGATGTTCACTGTTTCATCAAGACAAATAAAATATGAAGCAATATCTTCATCATCCTCGATCTTGAGAGTTTCTAACTTCCTTCTATGAGTTTGCAACTTTGCCTTCTTTACTTTTGCATCTCCTTCATAGATGTTTTGAAGCTTGTCCCAAATATATTTTGCTGATTTACAACTCATGACCTCTGTAAATTCAGAATCTGTTAGGCTGCAAAGAAGAGCATGCTTAGCTTTTGCATTGTTTTCACTTCTCTTTTTCCCTGCTTGATCCGTTGGAGGGGTAGCTGGAGGTGTATACCCATCAACAACATATTGCCACACATCAAACCCAAGTGCATTCAAATATGCTTCCATCTTGATACTCCAAAATGCATAATTAGTCCCATCAAAGATGGGTGCTTTCACTGTATTGTTGTGATCTGCCATAAGTGCTCTTTAAGGATCTCCTTCAAGCGATTAAGCTTTCAAGAAGGACCTTGCTTTGATACCAATTGAAGAGCACAAAAGATTTACTGAGAGAGGGGCGGGGGGCGGTGAATCAGTAAATCAATTCAAATTTTTCACCTTTTTAGCTTTCTACACAAACTTAAATTTTCATCAACATCAACTTATTGATATGAACCAATTTACACAAGTTGATACAACTTTATTGAATTTTTTTTTTTCTTTTTGAAGTAGGCACCAACCTACTTGACTTACAAGAGAGATGATTTAGTAGGATACAACCTACAAGGAACACCCTAACCCTTTACAATTTTAGTAGGCACCTACCTACAAGGAGCACCAACCCCTAATGCAAGGCACCAACCCTTGACTTGATGGATGAATCAAATGACTTCAATCAGATCTGCACTCTCCCAATCCTTCAATCTGCCTTTGTGATGAAAAATCTCACACTCAGCCCACACAAGAAGATGGGTTTCTGATTTGTACCACTTGAAACTTTTCAACCACACACTCAAATCTGAAATGAGTTACAAATATATATTTTGATCCAAGATTGTGCCTCTTGATGAAAGATCATAACCTTTCCTTTTCAACATTCATTCATACCCTTTCATTAACCTGAATTTCTGCCTTAAAGATTTTAGTTTATCTTTGTTACTCCTTTAATAAACAGATTTACATAATCTTCAGACATCGAATGGTTGTGACTTTCAACACATGAGTACACCCAATCAAATCAGAATAGAAGAGATACGTCTGCCTACAGAGATATCTTGTCTTGGAGAGACGTCTCATGAAGAAATACGGCCTTTTTAGAAATCTTTTGAGAAAGCACGTTTGAATGAAGAGACACAGTGGGTGAATTTTGGAAGTCACGTCTCTAAGAGATTCTTTTAAGAAGCAACGTTCCTTTAGATAGAACACATCCATTCAATAATTGCGTCTCTTCAGGATTACCGTGACCTTTCAAAACATGTTGATCAGCAACACGATCCTCTTGACATTTTCATGTATTCTTGTGTTTGTTTACTACTCCATAATACTTGCTAAACAAATCATTGATCAGATTACTCGGAACTTTAAACTTTGTACATATTTTAATTCGGGCTCATACAGATTTTGATCTGTAGCATCAGAACTTTGATCTTTAATACGGGCTTCATACAGATTTAATTCGGACTCATACAGATTTTGATCTGTAGCATCAGACCTTCGATCTTTAATACGGGCTTCATACAGATTTCATTCAAGTTCTAAACAAGTCTTGGCAAACACTATTCAAAGTAATTTTAATTCGGGTTTCAACGATTCTCTTAATATTTTTCACTTGCATCGAACATATTTGTCTTGTGTGGTGATACTAACATCTGGCTTTTCTTGAGTTTATGCATATTATTTCTACAGCTTCTCTTTATCACAACACAACTTTGCCCATACATTTTACATTAATAATTTACTTTGACATCAATGACAATATTTTCAACAGTCCCAACGTTGGAATAATTTGTGAGTGCATGGATAGTATGCTGGCCAAATCAACACACTGATTTGTCAGAAGGATCTCACCTCACAATTCTACCATGGCATAATTAGCCTATCATTTAATGGAGGCAGAATACACTGTACACCCCTATGTCATTGCTGTATATGCAGGGGTTCTGAAATGGATTTTGGTTGCTAGAGTTTTTCTATTAAGGATGAGGGTGGGAAGAAGGGCTTTTGGAGGTCCTAAGGAGAATATATATTGTGGTGGATGCTAGAACAATCAGGGCTTAGTGGATCAAATTCGCTTAAATTGATGGCTGCAACAGTTAGGCAAAGATAAACAGGCAATGGCACAAGACAACCAATAAGCTAGCGGCAACATGGCCTCAATCATTTCTATAAACGAACTTACCTATAGTAAAGCAAAGAACCTTGTTGTTGTACAGAATAGCTTTCTTCTCACTGATCACAAGACAAATAAGTACAAGGATAGTCCAGCAACATGGTAGGATATAGAGCTCGAGGTTGATAAGGCCCAAGATGTGCAACCAAAATTGGTCAGAATTTGTTGTATGAATCAGAAGAGTATACCAGTTCCAGTGAGGAGCAATTCATGAAATTTTTATTTGAGATTATTCTGATTACTGAACTTGCTGCTCAATGTAGTTAAGCATTTTTCATTTGGCATTTATTTTTTATTTTCAGTCATAATTTGTAACTTGAACTTTATGAATCATACTTGTAGTTTATAAGTCTAAATATTAGATGGTAGAAAATTCGTAAGTGTGCGACATGGAAAAACTCAACAGACTCAATTTTGAATTTTTGTACCTCTGTGGATCACCAATCATCATCTAAGATCTTTTTCTTCACACTTTTGCTTTCATTGTGTTTGCCTCTGGCCATCTACTGTCATGTCCTCTTTCTAGAGTTAAGGAATTAATAATATTATTTTAAGTTGGGCCTGATAATTTTATATTTAAGGGGCAACTTAATAATATTATTATAATTAATTTAAAAAGTGTTTTTAAACACTTAATTATAATTTTTTTTAAATACTTCGCATAGAAATTTTAGTTCAAGGGTGCATTTTGGAAAGGTGTAAAAAGGTGGCGCTTGGCTTCATTTGGTATTTTTCAATTTGAAGCATTCATGTTCAAATTCACAACTGAGGACAAAAACCTTTGGTTGCTCTGAGGTCTTGGATGATAGAAACCCTCATGGACATCATTTCTGGAATTGGGGAGAAGAACCCTCATTTCTGTCTAGGGCATTGTCACATAGGGGTTGCATTGGAGCTGATTTTGGAGAGTTTGTGTCAAGTTCCAGATTAGGTGATTTGATTTGCTAGAGAATTTGTTGCTTGTCATTTGGAAGGGTTTCACTGCTGATTTCCAGAGTTGTTGGACACTTTTCATCATTTTTATGTGATCCTGAGCTCCACATTGAAGGAGGCCATACCAATCTTTGGAGG